>JAUMHQ010000051.1:11392661-11408235 GCA_032361165.1 Enteromius paludinosus | reverse complement strand
TATATATTTATTTTTTTTTTTTTTTTTTTTTTTTTTTTGGACACTGTAATTTAAAGAATTAAATTATATAAAAAACATATTTCACAATCTTACTCGTTTACTGATAGATTTTTCCTGTTCATGACCATTTAATATTTCTACCCCTCATAGTTCCTGTCTCTTTCTCCCTGCATCCTTTGTTGGCACCCAAATCCCTGTGCGGGTGGTACTGGCATTTTCTCTGCAGATCCAGTCGGCTTACCTTCCATTCGCACGGAAGGACCGCGGAAACGAATCGCATCAAATCTCAAAGCCCCCGAGGCGGAAACAGACTCTCTTCTCATGCTTGTGCCGCATTCACCACCTATTTACCATACTAAAACCTGTCCACACATGCCAAACGCACCACTCACCGGCTCCAATGTCCCCAAACGCTGCCTTGGAAGGAAAGTAATTTATTATTATTGATGTCAAAATGTGTGTGCGTCTCATTTCGGAAGGAAACGGTAAGACACTGGGCGAAACGAGTTCGGGCCACAGGGATTAAGGCAAAGTAGATTAAGCAAACCCTGCCATATTCCAACTCAGCCATGAGCAAAAGGTCTATTCACGGGCCAAGCAACATCTGTAGAGGCTTAGGGATGCATGGAAACCAGTGGAAAGAGAGAGAGAGATGGCGATGTTGTGGGAAGTCTGTCGGAGAGAGCCGTTGAATAAGAGGAAGAGAAAGAGACAGATAGATTCACAAATGGGTTACGGGGAAAGTGCGGCTGCCGGGATTAAGGAGCGTGTTTAGTAAGCATTCGCGCTGGGTTCCGATGTTCAGTCGTTAATCCTGTTATGCTTCCTTCTTTTCCTTCGATGACGTCATTTCAGTCAATACCGGTCCTGATGAACTTGCCAATGATGTTTGATTTCTAGTTAAGCAAGCCAGCCCATTATTGTCAGGCTTAAATTGGATCTCGGCTGATCCAAAAGGCTATTTAATTTGAAGTCGCTCTCTCTCTTTACTGCTTTTGAAAAACAAAATGGATGTAGAGCATGTTTGGGAGGGATGATCCAAATTTAGTATTCAGTCATTTTAATAGGTCTGTTTAACTCGTACTGACGTAATTAGACTGTGTGTTACAGATGGAGGGGAAATTAGATTTATGCTTGCAACTGCTCTCTTTTTCTAGAGGAGACTGTTATAGGTTTAGGGTTAATAGAATAAGTTGACATATTCTTGCAAAGGTTCTCATAGTCAGTACAGTATGTTGTATGTTGTGGACCCATCCAAAATAAAGTGTAACAAGATATTAAAGGGTTAGTTCATCCAAAAATAAAAATTTCTATCTTATGGAACCCCATAAGAACCCATCTTTTTTTTTTTTTTTTGCATTACTCTTCTAATTTACGCTATAGTTTAAATATTATTTAATTACATCCATTATAATAATTAGGGATATGCAATATTGGTTGATGTTTTTCCATACAGTATATCTAGCAATACACATGTAACAAGGAACGTCATTGCAAAGAAAATAACATAACAGCCATTACTTCGACACAACTACACAAGCAATTTTTAAGCAAGTTTTTATCAAACGTTACTCTGTCAACAGTATTTTGTCTAAATTACCGAGCTAAGGTTACGTAAACAGAGCGAACATGAGAGCACCTGACTGCAGACGTCAGTAATGCAGCGCAGTTAGGGGTGGGCAATATGGAAAAAATATCATATCACGATTTTTTCAGGGGAAATCACGATTCACAATTTTTATCCCGAGTCTTTTTTAAGTTGTTTTTTTAAGACTATTTTGCAAATTACAGAGGTAGGGGTGGGGGAAATGGGAAAAATATCATATTAAGATTTTTTTCAAAAATATCCCTATTATATCATGCTTCTTTGTCATTGATTTGATTATTTTGCAAGGTGTCTGAGCAGTACAGACAAACTAATTTGCCTTTTTTATAAAAACAAAGCATTTCAAGGTAACAAAGTATAAAATAAAGAAGGGCGGATATTTAGGCCAAAATGAGCAAAGATAAAAATTGTTGTCATTGTATCTTTGTTATTCGAATAGATACACATTACAAATAAACATATTATGAATAAAACAAACAGTGCTTTTATTTTTCAGGAAGAGTAGGTGTATTCAGCAGTATTGACTTCTACACTACATCCATCATTTAATCACTCTCAGCTCGTTTTTATCTGAATGAGTTTTTTTCTGTTGAACACAGCATTAAATTCAGTGAGGACGAGCTACTGTCAAAATCTCTTATTTTGTTTTTTGCACAAAAAAAAAAATTAATACAGGTTTGGGACAACATGTAAGTGAGTAAATAATTAGATAAAACTATCCCTTTAAATGACAAGGGGCGGCTTTTTTGACAGTATTACCACAATCAGATGTGATAAATATCTTAGTTGAGTAATCAGGTGCTATTTGACAGGCTTTTAGTGCGCGCGCTTCAGGTGTACGTGCTGGAAAAGTGCATCAGGACAGCACACATATGAAATGTTTAATCATCAAGACTTTAAAGTGAATAATGTACTTTTGTGATTGCGAATAAGTGCAGTGTCCGGCGAGAGTAATTCTACCACTGAGTTAACACTAATGTGAATGTGCAACAATTCGTACGTATTCGTACGAGGTGCCAAATTTGTGCCAATTCGTACTAATTCGTACGATTTTGTATGATTTGTCTAAAACCACGTGATGGGTAGGTTTAGGGGCGGGGTTATGTTTAGGTCATTCGTACAAATTCATACGAATTGGCATCTCATAAAATACGTACGATTTAGAATAAATTGTATGAATTCGTACGAGTGAGGTCGTACAAATTGGTAAGAATGAGCCACCTCGTAAAATATGTACGGATTGCCACAACTGCAACTGAAATTATCCAGATCCAGAAACATAGCAAAAACATTGGTAAAACAGTCCATGTGACATCATTTGTATAAACTCACTTTAGTGATGCTACGAGAATACTTTTTTTGCGCAAATAAAACAAAAATAACATAATTTACTCGTCTCCCGTGACTTACGTCTTCCGCTATGCTCGACGCACCGCATACGCAAGCTTTAACGTATTTGATGTAATCAGCATTGTTACGTGCATGTGCGTTATCTGCAGCGAAGAAACCGCATACTTACGCAGTAGTGGTCTCTAACATGGCGGAAGACGTAAGTCATACCAGAAGAATGGTTGAGTATGTTATTTTTTTTTCCTTTGCGCAATAAAAAGTATTCTCCTATCGTCGCACAACTGTAGATGATCCACTGATGTCACATGGACTTTTATACCGGTGTTATTGATCTGGGATCATTTCAGTTGTATTGCTGCCTATATGGAGGGTCGGATGGCTCTCTGATGTCATCAAAAATATCTTGTATTAAATGCACATCAAACACATGCGACATATATACGCCAAAGTCCGTTTTTGCGTATCAATACCCCAAGTTTTCAATTTTATTTGGTGTATTTAAATGCATTTTCATAAGACCAGACTCACTATCAGTGTTTCTTTCTGTGGAAGAGTGTGTGTAATAAATACTAATAGAGACAATATTTGACTGTTTGCTAGTTTAAGTTACATGTTTGTTGTTGGTTTTTAACGCAACATTAAGCTTTTGTATTCTGATGTCAGAATCACACCAGTTATTGACTCTTGAGTTGTTTTTTTACCTCCAGTCTTGAATGTCGGTGGCATTTTAAGGTAATTTATGAGTGAGGCATTTTTCATTTGTCAGATGAGTGTTCTTTTAATGGAATTTTCTTAGAGTTACTGCTAAATGGGGTAGACTTAAAGTCATGTCAAGCTGACATTTCTAGCTCAGTCAAGACACTTAAACTAATTTAGTAAGTGCATGTCAACAAGCAATGCAAAAGTGTTGCCTTTAAGTTCTATGGAACCTTACTGTGTAGATCTCACTCAAGTGTGCGTAATTGTTTGTTACTTTCAGTCAGTGGCGTAACACAAAGCACCGCCAACAATGGGGGTGGAGGATGTTTGAGGCAACTATTTTTTGAGTTGACTTGTAACAAATGCATTAATGTATAGGCTGAACGCACCTAATGTGGTAGCTTGATGAGTTTGTTGTATGAGTAATTGTTGTAGGAGGAAGTTGGATATTTGACATATCAAAAGTGTTTTATGGCATTAGTCACCGATTGTCTTTCTGTACCTTCACACTATTCGTAAAATCTACAGTACTGACTCTAAATAGCAAGTCTGGAGAGTTTAACATATGGTCTTGGAGATGTATTGCTTGGCGAAATAGCTGCAGCACAAATTCAGTCAAGACTTTAGTGAGGAATCGTCAGATTGGTGAACACATTGGTAACATCTCATGTCTGATATATTTCTCTGGTTCTTGTTAAAATATTCTGTATGTTTTAAACTTTTACTAGGTGTTTGAGAGATGAAACAACTACAGGAAAAACACGTCTTTTAACATGCTTCTTAAATGCAGTTGGATTTGAATTAAATCTAAAGAAGGCCTTCACACAGGTTTTTCTTCACTCTTCACTCAGGGGTAAACTTGAAAAAGCTAAGCAACAGTACACTGTTTGCGAACATTTTAACATAGTCATCGTTTCTGCAGATGAGTATGTAAATATGTGCTGAACACAGCAAATACACAACAAAGAATTGGTTTAAAATGATACCAAGCAGCTGTTTGTTCAATTTCACTTGATGTAGTAGGGAAATATTATGTATAGTGTGTCTTGCTGACTGTTTATGTTCAGTTATTTCACCTGCCTTATTCAAAGATCCAAATCAGAATGCATTTACTGGCTTTCATTGAGTTTAAATTTATATGGTTCACAAGGTCACACAAAAAATAGCAAGTTTTAAGTGGGCATAATGTGCTCTAATGTGGACCAGACTGCATAGTGATAGTCCAAACTTTGTCCAAACTAGATGTTCTTTGGAATCTTCTTGGTTCTTACAATCACAAGAACATATTCATCTTTTACGTGGACTTGAGGAAGGTTTGGCTCCACCTGATGCAACGGGCTCAGCTTCTTGTGTTTAATTGCCGTTTATCTTTCAGAAACGTAATCTGAATGCTTCACGAAACTAATTAATCTCAGAAGTTAACTGTCCTGATTATTTCCCATTATTTGGCATTATGGAGTAATATGAATTAATTTGCATTTTTATTACATTCATTAAAAAGAATGGAAAAAAAAAGGAGATCAGACGTTGATTAATGATTTAATGCAGAATAAGCCATAAATATAATCTGAATAAACAGTTGAGCTGCCATAATATCAACAATAAATGAATTACAGGTAAGCATATAGGTAAGAGAAAAAAAAAAATGTACTAAGAAGTAGTATTAGTTTGACAGCGAGGAGTTTATTTGCAAAAACAGCAAACAATTATATTTAATGTTTTTTGAGATTAATTTGAGTGCACAATGAGAAAACCTGATTGTTGAAAATAATTAAAAACTGAGTCATCTGTTTGTGCAAATGAGCTTCTTCAAATATAGAGTGTTATACTGAAGGGCAGCCCAAGAATGCCTTTACTGATGATTATAGCGATATCCGTTTCGCTTGTGCTTCATGAATGAGGCCCAATATGAGCATCTGAATGGCTTTCACTGATTAATGTTTAAAGCACATAGAGTAATTTCGTAACCATTGTCTGGTGATTACATTACACGGACATTGTAGTTGTCCAGCGGGAAGATACGGACACAAAACAGATGTACTATATTAAGAGGCTCTTATGGCTTTATCAATCCTAACGCGTCTAATTCCCCGTGCCATTAAAATCACACTCATCATCTGCCAAATCTAGAGACAAATGTTCCGTCCTCTATCTCTCTTTCATTAGGATTATCCGGCTCCTTTTTCCTAGATATCAGGCAGGCCCCCAACCCCCTTCTGTGCTCTTAAGTGTGATGGCATTTGGGAGATGACAAACCGACACACAGGCGGTTAATTCCTCTGCAACGCCAGGTCGTTCCCAAAGCGCCGCGCCGTCACAGTGTTTATATGAGAAGAATTCCTCACCCCCTCCCAGCGACCATATCATAACCACAGGGAGCGCAAAGCATCAGCCGGTTGTTAAAGTGAGTGATGTGAGCTCTTAAGACGATAGCTTTGTCTGCGAGACACCCGCGTCTGATGCTGTTCGAGTTATGGAGGTGTTAGAGGCTGGTGGATGAATTATGACAGCCTATCAGACGTGCATAAAGACACAATCTGTTCCTATGCCAGCCTTTTACACGCTGAAGTAGAGCACTGGAGTCTGGTGATTTATATAAGCATTTATTCACAATTAGAAAATATGATCATATCAGCGCAAAGCTGATCGGTCTTCATTCGCTCTGGGACTTGTCTGTGCGTGTTTCAGAAAGCATATTTCTCTGAATATGAACACAGTGGCTGAGTTCGCTGAGGCATCCTAACGTGCTCTTCTTATAACATATTCTAACTAGGCCTTATGTGACAATTTGTTTGTCCACATTGGAAGCAAAACTATACTGTACAGCATGACAAGAATGCGAGCAATAAGAAAGTAACTGTTTACGATTGAACCAATGGTATTTCACAGTGGGCGGGGCTTCTTCTGTATTGACATGTAAAAAAACTTTTAATTGGACGTTTGCATAGTGTACAGGCTAAGCTACCGGCTAAGCACTAAATGTAAGTTCATGTAGAAACACAATGATTTGGTTGCATATGTAATATAGACTAAAACAAAAGCATTAATGATGATAATAGTAGATGTCATGCAAACAGCTAAGCCGGCTTTCGTAAAGAAGTTGCAATTAGTGATTATAGTTTTTTTTGCAAAACAAATTTAATTAATAAATAATGTTTATTTCCCAGTCTTAAAAATTCCTAGTAATTTTGCAGGTTAAATAAAAACAAAAATGTGAACACATTTAAAAACAAAGATAGATAGATACATAGATACATGCACACATACATAGATAAAATAGAAGCAATAATATCAGCCAGAATTTCAAACATCGCTTTCTAGCAAATAATACAAAAGTAATAATTTGAATTAAATAAATAATAAAAATTAAATTACACACATTTGCATTTAAAATGCAGAATTAGCATATTTATCTACAAGATGACCTTTTGAAGCAGCTCCTAATTACACATGCAATGTATTGAGGTCATGTGACATGACGATATAGCACATTATTGCATGCTGCTTATTGTTTAACTTATTAACAAAAACCATGCACTGATCAATATGCTAGAATTTCGTGAACATGAGCCAAAGTATGTACGTTCAAGTGTAACTTCTACTCTGATTGTGTGATACATCATTGGTCCAAATCAGTAGTTAACAGTCAAACGCTGAGCCTCAGAGAACAGATCTCTAACATATGATCATTACAGAGAATCACCTCCAATAATCTAGACAGACAGAGATCATTAAAGTCTGATTATACAGCTAACACCTGACAGAGAGAAGGAAAGAGAAAAGGACGAGGGGCGGATATCGCAAGGATTAGAATGATTTTGGTTTAGAATCAGATTTCACTTGAAAGTTTTGGATGCATGGTGATTCTATTGATGATTCTATAGAACAAAAATCCTGCCTAAAGTATGCAAATCTCTTTTATTGATTAAGTAGTGAATATTGATTACTGAATTTTGACCATGAAAATGTTTGTGAAATGCTTTTGTTTGAAATATGCATATATGTAAATATGCAACCATGTTAAAATGCAGCGCATAAAAATGCAAGCCATGAAAATACAATGCATTAAAATGCAAGCACTGTTAATGTATGCAATGTATTTTTTTTCAGTTTGTGCAATTCAACAAGCTTTTTATTTCAAATACTTTAGGCACAATTTTTCTTCCATCTGATTCTTTATTAGCAATGAATAATTCCATCAATGTTTATTTGAGAATAATTAGTTCCAACTATATCATTTTATTTGTTTAGACTGCTTCAATCCATTGCGGACATTTTTATTCAATTATTTCACCATGTGTTTCTCAAGTAAATTTCTCAGAAAACAGGACAAAAAATATTAATTATGAACATTTTTGCAGCATGGTTCATGATTCCTAGTCCAAGAGGAAAAGTATTGTAATGGAGCCAAATAAGTGAAATGGGATTGGTTAAGACACAGAGAAGAAAGGAAGATGATGAAAAAGAGGTGTGAGGGGGAATGAGGAAGAGGAACAGGACGAACCCAGTATCAAAGATAGTGAACTCAGAGAAAAAGTGAGGAATAGAGAGATACACCAGGGGAAAAGGTAGTTTTATTGTGTAGCAGTAATGTGATCAGAATCTTCACAGCTGACAAACTCTCAGCTCTCAGAAAGATGATCAATGATGTTTTGAGGGTCAAAAAACATTAAAGTCAACAAGAAATCAAAATTGGCTCCATTTACTTTCTTAAAACAAATTCCTGTTCTAAGCTTCCCCCTTTGGTTGAATTCTATAAGGCAATCCCACAATGTCCTGAGATAAGCCAAGTCAAGATAGCAGATGAAACCGTTGCTTTGACTTATTTCACTCATTGAAAACCTGTTCAGACCTACGTGGTCTCATGGCATAAGCGTACCTTAGTGCACTTTTTTACTGTATCAGAAGACATGTGCCTATCAAAAGTGTTGTGATATGTGATGGACAACGCATTACTGTGCATAAAAATGACCATTTAAGTTATTTTCTACTGTTATGTAATTTTGTTACGCATGCTAAACTAGTTTTCTAAAATCTCAGTGCTAGAGTGGCTCATGACTGTTTGCGTGAAGAGAGAAAAAATAATTTGACACGGCTTTGTGTGACGGTTCACGCCGTTAGTTCTGCTTTTCACTAGACCTGAGATCAAATTAGCTGGAGAGACCAAAAACAACGCACCTTTGCCCTGCTACAGCTGTGACTATACAGACTCATACATGCAGCCTACTTGCTAGGATATAGTAAATTGATTTATGTGAGTATACTGTATGTATGCATGTAACACTTGATATAATGTATTGTGTCTCCAACTATAAATATAAGGCTTGGCAATATTATAGCTTACATTTTCTGACAATTTCAATAAGCAAACTGTTGAGATTTGCTATATAATACATTCTGCCTCACATGAAGTAAGTATCGTGTGTTTTTATTGATGAAGTTGCATGGGTTTATTTATACAACAGTCAATAATCTGACTGTCTAAAAACCTTTTCCAGAGGGGCGATATTCTAGTGAAATCAGAACTCCAACCATTTCACCGCTTGTAGTGTTGCTCACAGTGAATGTTAAGGTGGACGCCTTAATTCACTGCAATACAGTAGTTAACACTTATTTTAGAAATGTTTTGAATAAAATAATGCCTATTGGAAAATTTGCTTTGCGTTTTTGCAAATGCGTGCTTCAGTGCCCGTTCAGGTTGTACACGAGCACCCTTAGCCAGCTTTTATAAGCAAACTTTCCTCTCATTAATCTAGTATGTCTTCCAGAGCAAATAGTTTTAGCCGAGGGCAAAATCTCTTAACTTTATATTTTATATAATTGTAATGAATCTGTACTTTTGCTGCCTCTGTACTTTTGACTGAATTGCCTAGCAGTACCTAGTTTTTGTTGTTTATCCAATAGAATTATAGAGTGAACAATATTTAATATAAATAATAGGATGTTTTAATATTTAGTGCTGAGAAATAGTGTGTGTTTGTGTCATGGTTTCGTGTAGACTCAGGCCGGCTATGACAGGACATGTAATTTCTTTATGCAGTTTAATAAAGTCAAACTCACAGGAATACAGACAGGCGACACAAACTCAAAGCAACGTTAATAATTGGACAAAGGACAGGAAAACTAAACAGGCTTTTAAACAGGACCACATGAGGGAGAAAACAGGACAGGTGAGGGACACAGGTGGATACGATGAACTCATTAACTAAACAAGAACAGGAAACTGACCAAATAAGGAAAACCAGGAAGACTTGAAAACGAAAGCAAAACAAGACCATGAAACACTCAAACAATGACATAAGGCGTTCCATTACGCCCCCTCCAGAAAGGCGCATCCTTGCGCCGTAAAGGCAAAAGAAAGTACATAATGAGGGAGGGGCGGTGGACACCCTGGAGGCTGTCCAGGGCAGTGTCTCTTGTCCCTCACTGTCGACGGGCCGAAGACCCAGGCCGACAGCGAGGATCCGGATGGCCAAGGCGGAGGAGATGGCGCCGGCGACCGATGCGGAAGAGGGGATTCGGAAGGCCACGGCAGAGCCGGAGCGAGAGAGGAACAAGGCGGAGCTGGAGGGAGGGAGGAGCCTGACACAGCCGGTGGGACGGAGGGACAAGGCGCAGCCAGAGGAGTGGAGTCCCGAGGTGTCGGATGGACTCCGACTGACCAAGGCGAAGCTGGAGAGACGATCGAGCCCAGCAGAGCCAGTGACCAGACGAGACCCAATGAAGAGGAGGTCGAAGACGGGTCGAAGGACCAAGGTGGAGTTCTGGCTTTGGAGGAGTCGGGGAGCACCCCGAGCCAGATGGCGCTGGAGGATGGCAGTCCTGTGTGACGGCTCTTGCGGCGTGCGCTCTGGCTGCACGCACTCAGGTGAAGGCTCTGACGGCGAAGGCTCTAGCGGTGAAGGCTCTGGAGGCGCGCACTCAGATGAAGGCTCTGGTGACGCAGGTTCTGGTGACGGGATAGGCTTTGTCGGCTGCGATGAGTGGATTCCCAGCCACAACACCTCGGCGATCAGCTGAACGAGGGAGCAGTGATGGTTGGATGGTTACCTGCTTCGCTAACTGCTGATCGAGCCCCAGCCAAAACAAAGTTTTTAATGCTTGATCGTCCCAGGGTACCAGGCGAGCTGCCTCGAGGAACTCCTTCCCATAAATCCAGACCGAACGGCCGGCTTGAATGCAGGAGTGAAGAAGTGCGACGGGGTCTTCCATGTGGAAAATTTTTTTTGAAGGTCCCATTATTCTGTCACGGTTTCGTGTAGACTCAAGCATGAAACATGAAACACTCAATCCATGACAAAAGGTGTTACAGTTTGTGATGGTGATTTTAGCTACATTATTCCTCCAAGAGGTGGCTGCGATAAATTGTATTGATTTATTTTAAAAGAGACTGAAGATAATTTTATATTGAAAGAGTTTGAAACGAGGAAGTTATTTTTACTTTTAACTAGATTTTCCAAGACACACAGCCAATAAATGCACTGAGCAGTGCTGTGAAAGGATAGTGCGACAAATATATCGCTTTCCTCAGAAGACATTCAAACAAATGTCTTATTGCGAAAATGAGATTTCGCTGAAGACTGAATGCTTTATCAGATGCAGGTAATGACTCGCTCAGTCAGACTCTCTCGTAAACTCCCCCTTCATAATACAGCGAACCTTTAATACAGTAATAGAACAAGCTTTTAATGAAAAAACTCAATATTCGTTTTCTATGCCGGCCCAATTTCACTGCAGTTTGAACATATTTTGCAAGGTGGCTAATTCATGGTGGCTAATTCATGCAGAGCGCACTCGTTATGAGCCGGGTACGGACTTATGCACCCGATGCATCATGGGTATTTCTTTAGAGTTTACTTATTTTTGTGTCATTTAAGCAAGACAGTTGGGTTTTTGTTTTAGTTATGTTATGTGTGTTTGTGTTCAATTTAGTTTGTGTGGGTTTGGTTCATTTGCAGCCATTTTATAAAAAAGGTTTAACGGTTACTATCACTGAGACAGATGTGTAGGTTAGCCACTTGTTGATATTGCCTCATATTTTTAATACAAGGCTGTTCGACTCCTTTCACTCGGTTTCCTTAAATGAGTTGCTTTTGTGGTTCACATACATTGAAGTACACTAAAGACATGATCAACCAAAGAACAGACATGTGATTCTGTCTTTCAATCTGTTATTTACCCCTTTTTGTAACAATTGGGCACCCGCCCCCTTAAAGGCCTCTGCACGGCCCTGGCTGCCTCGCAAAATACATGTCATGAGGCTGTGTTGGCTATATAAGACTGCTCATTTACCTAACTTCATGTACAAAGCTGTTCTAAAACATAGATTATATTTTGTAACAGTATAAACAATCAAGTAATCTCTGTATACATTGATGTACAGTATATGGCCAAGCTATACAGTTAAATATATGTCCGTATGCATAGTTTACATTTTGCAACAATGCAAACAATCAGTTAGTTGAGATTTGCTATATAGCGTATATAACTTAACATGAGTATGCAGAATACCTGTAAATAAATTTGAGCGTCAATTTAAAAAATACAGCAGATCTTTCTGAAAATAGTTTACTTCTTGCAATAAATAATATCCATTCGAACCCTTGTGTAACCCTTTTTCATCACACGTTTACACTCACACACCATATTGTGACAAAACCTTGTAGATGACAACTAATTCTCCTGACATGGAGCTAGCATGGTGCAGGTTGTTTGCCTGTAAGTGTGTGTGTGTTAATTAAAGTGTTGCAGAGGTTGACAGGATGTGTCCCCAACTCTCCCAGCACCTGTGGCTCCTCGCCCCCTGCCCAGTACATACTAATTAGTCCTTCCAAAGCCCCACGCACAAATCTTTGCCCACCTGGTGTGCGCCAGCGAAATGCCTCCCCCCTGCCGAGTCCACAGAGCTACAGTTGTGCGAGACCCTGCGCTATAATCAGCGTTCCTACTTCGTGGCATTTATATGGGTGTAAAAACAGCATAAAGGCCTTTTTTTGCATCACAAGTGTCAAATTCGAGGCCCAGGCACGACGTGCAAGTGCAAAGGTAAAGTAGGTTAGATTGACTCGCAAAATAATCACTTAGAAACATGGAATTGATTGCGTTACGGTTGCTTTTCTGATTTTTATAGATGAAATCGGTACATATAAGTGCAGTCGTTGGGGGGATTTAACGGCTCAACGCGGAGAGATTTTTTTCTTTTTTTTTTCAAAGCGATGCTGAATAGCTGAGATGATCACACTCACGGTGAGTTACCTTTTCAGCATGGAACACGGAGCAGAAAATGTCAGATTTTCACATTGTATCGATGGGATGCACAAAAAGACGCAGATGCTCGTTTGCACTCATACGCACTGATTTTTTTAGCACAAGAACGATGTGTTGGTGTGACCAGGGGGGTCGACAAGGTGAGAGTTCGATGTGAAGATGGTAAAGGCCATTAAATTAATTTGCTGGCCGAGAGCGGTGTACCTGACACTGAAGGAAAACAACCGAGATCTGAACGCGTCTCTGCAGAACACTTATGCTGGGAAACTGCCCTTGTGAACCCAGATAAATAGCTGTTTAAGGGAGTAGATTTGAGTTTCTGGCTGATAAATCTGATACGGTTTGTCGTCAGGTGAAGCGGCTGTATCGGTTTCAAAGGTGTGATCTCATGTGTGTGCATGTGCATACATTTATAAAGGTGACTGAATGATTTAACAGGTCGTTTTATGGGTAAAATATGTATACGGCGTGACATTTACTCTTCTTTAACACGACAAGATGTGTTAAAAATAACTTGCGGGCATAATCAGTGCAATAAACCCATGTTAGATGGGTCTGAAATTGCAAACCTGTAAGAAAGAAACAATACAATTGTGATCTAAACAGCAATAAGATTAAATTCCTGTTGTCAGTTTTTTCTTCTTTTTAATTAGGCACAGTGAGGGAAAAAGTGAGTATCTAAAATTTTGTAAGCAGAAATTACCCATTCGTTGGTCTATATTTGGTCCATTCAACTGAGTCACAAACTCCTCACATCATTTGCTTAAAAAGGATGATTGCAGTTTACCCAGTAGCGAACTGTGACTTTTAAACCTAGACCCACTCCCCGTACCCTCGTTAGGGGAAAAAAATGTAATACTTACAATCAGTGTTTATAATAAATAAGGATATTATTGGCACAGTGGCCTAGTGAATGTTCTCACTTGCATTATTTGTGGCTTCTGTTGTGACAAGATAATAGTTAGCTTATCTGTGTATTTTTATTTTGTTTATTTCTGTTACTTGAAACTACGCTCCCATTGATTTTCTGTTGCTTAGGCCTCTGTAACGCATTGTGTTTCCTTCTGGAGCATCAGTGGGTGTTTGAACCTTCTGTAAAAATTGCATATGAGTCCCTCAGTTGTCTTCAGTCTGAAAAGATGGATCTCAAAATCACATAGTCACTGTTGGAAAGGGCAGTTTAACTGTTCAGGACAAACAAGGGACTCAAAAACAACTATCACAAAATATATCCAGGAAATGACACGCAGTATTTAGATTCTCTGTGATTTTTGTGGAGTATATGTAAAAATCTGTTAAACGTGAAAATGTGAAATAGCTCATTCAGGATAGTACTAAATAAAAAAAATAGCGTGTGGTTTTCATGATCCCTCATTTCTTTGTTTAGGTTCTTAACAGTTTTGGGGTATGTAAAGGGGTGTGTAAACTTATGAGCACAACTGTATGTATGTATGCATTTAGCTTATTATTATTATTCCATTAGCCCATTACATATTTTCTTAGTAAATATTTATTTATTTATTTAAATTAGTTAGCTGTTTTGTTCTGTTTTACTTTAGGCACTACATATAATGCCTGTGAGTGACTGAATGAATGGATACATAATGTGACACTCCAGTATATCTATAATATAAAGAACTTTAGTAATGTGAGGCCTCCATTAATTATTCCGACCAATGAAAAAGCAAAAATAAACAATAAAAAAAAAAAAAAAAACTCTTTCAGACTTGTTTATTTGTTTCTTTATTTCTTGTTCCTTCTCTGTGCCTATCTGAATTTCATGTACTATTTATTTCATCTTTTTTTTTGTGCTGTGCTGGAACACTAAGGTTGTTGTTATTCCTGTTGCCATAGATGAAACCGGGATAGACTGGTCTCTCATCAGATTGGGCAGACAGTCCAGATTTGGAGAAAAGCGAAAGGAGACTAAGAAGTTAATGGCAGGTGAGGAGTTTCTCCGTAATATCAAATGTAATCCCATTTTGGGAGACAGTTCCTGGAAGGACCCCTCTGCCAGAATCTTTTATTATTATTATCTTGTTGTCAGTCCCCTGACAGAGCGCTTACAGTCCATTCCAGAAATGAATATTTGCACTGGACAGCACTTTCCTCAATGTGGAGAAAATGACAAAAGTTATCATTTTAGTTGAAATGAAATATATATACATTTATAGTAGTGAAATTTAGTCTTTCCTTCCAGCTTATATTGTTCAAATCATACATTTGCGAGCTAACATTAAAAGCATTGAAATAAACTCAATATATAATAAAAATATTATTTCATTTCAACTAAAATTATAACTTTTGTCATTTTCTCCACATTGAGGAAAGTGCTGTCCAGTGCAAATATTCATTTCTTGAATGGACTGTGAGCTAAGAAACTCCAGAAGATATGTATAGCTCCATTGTTGTTCAAAGTAAACGAAAAAAAAAACAAGATCATACTTTTATGTTAGTTTTAATAAATAAAAATGTGAAAAAAAATCCAATAAATTCCCTTTTTTTATTTTATTTTTGCTGTAGCGCTAACATACCGAACCGTGACACCACTGTATCGTATATATATATATATATATATATATATATATATTAGGGATGCAACAATACAGTTAGCCTACGGTTCAATACATACCTCGGTTTTTTAACACGGTT
>JAUMHQ010000051.1:11377210-11388364 GCA_032361165.1 Enteromius paludinosus | reverse complement strand
TCGGTTCTCCAGAATTGCTTGTGGGTGTTAAAAAGTGGAGAGATATGCTTCAAACAGATGTTTACCGCGAGTGTCTCATCTGGATTTTCTATTTTCAATATCTTTGTGCAACACCGTTTATACATTCCTTACTGCACGTTTCACCACAGCTTCAAAGACAAATGTTTGTGTGTCTTAAACACAGGTTCAATATGTAAACCCTATCATATTTTTATTACGTTGATATATGTATGTACTGTGGCGATTCAGAATTAAAATATCCAACCCTAAACCTACCCGATAGTTTTAACAAATGCAAAAGTGATATAAAAACACATTTGTTGATGCAACCATTTCACCTCAACTTTTTTTTTGGTTTTGTCAATCCATAGTTACACTGGATTTAAAGCTCCTCCCCTTTTGTCACGATCGTCAGCTGAAGTGCCCATGAGCTCCATTAGAGGGCACTCCATCCCAAAGTGTCTTCTCATGTGCTACTCTTGTCTGTGTCTTGTGTCCCCATTGGTTCCTTGTTTTCATGTGTCATATTCCGATTGGTTCCCTGGTTTCATGTGTCTTGTTCTCATTGGTTGGTTTTGTTATGTGTTCCCTATGTCTAGCTTAAAAAAACAAACCTTCTCTCTTATGGTACGTTCACACCGAACGCAATTGCGCGAATAAATCGCGCTATTCGCGCGTAGTTGTATGCTTGAACATTTAGAGGTTACTCGCTTCATTCGTGCTCGAAATTCGCGTCATGGGAGGGGCTTCAGCCAGGCGCTCCCAGTCTCTGTGGTGGTAAGTCATGAGTAAAATTAGTTTTGTGTATATCTAAAAGGCAAACTTTGGTTTAATGAATCCAGTATTTATTTCCTTTTCATTCTTGTTTCTATTAAAGTACGAAGATGTGTCGTTCAGCTCCTCCACATACAGCCACAATAATTTTGTCCTCCATAGTATGGAATTCTGCCTCCGCTTGCTAGTATTCACGTCACTACTAGAGCAAGCTCCTGATTGGTTAATGCAGCGCAAATTTTCACCAAAGTTCCGATTTTTCAACCTGAGCGTTTCGCGCGAATCACGCCCCAAACGCGAGATTCGCGCCGCTTAATTCGCATGAATCGCGTCGCAGGATGTCTAATCGCGTCTTTGCATTGACTTAACATGTAAATCAGTCAAGCTTGATGCTTCATTCGCGTCCGGTGTGAATGCACCATCACGCTGGTATTGAATAATTGCATAATAATTCCTCCTGTGTTTTCGACCTTGGAATGTTCCTTGTTTTGATTGTTTGCTGCCTGCCCTGACCCTCACTTTGTTATCAGATATGCTCTCTTGCCTTTGCCCGGATTGTACTGTTTGCTGGTGTTTTTACCCTGCCTGTTTGACTACATTTTGGAATAAAGCTTTTGCATTTGGAGCCACATTCGACCCTCGGTCCCTTTGTAACAGAATAATCAGCCACACAAGCCCCCATCGACCAGCTTCTACATCTGCAGCAAGGAGGCCAAAAAATTGATGATTATGTACACCGGTTCTGTGAGTTATCATACCAAGTACCACTTTACGATGAGTAACAGTCTTCAGCCATCATGGGTGCCACTCCAGGTTTCATCATGCATGTTGGATTTAAGAAACTAGGGCGTTTCAATCGCATTTGAGGCTGTCCAGTCTGGCGGACCCACCATTGACAGCAGTGCATGCAGCAGTTATCCCAAGAGATTCAGCCATGGTTATCTTAGAGACTATTCCCCTATCGTCTATGCTTCCTTTTAAGGCGGTTGCTGTTTTAAGTGTGTGGGCTGCACATTGCACCCCAGAGGCCTCATCCGCCCAAGAGCCTGTCACGGAGGGCTCTTCCACCCACTAGACTGTTACGGAGGCCTCATCCACCCACAAACCTGCTCCAAAAGTCTCATCTACCTTCCAGTCTGCTCCAGAGGCCTCTTCTGCTCACGAGCCTGCTCTCCAGACCACTCCAGTCCAAGAATCATTTCCAGGACCCCTTGAGGTGTCGGCTGACACAATAGATCCTCTAAAGGTACTCCCACCAGTGACTGCACAAGCCCCAGAGGTGTCGGCTTGGGCCGTAGATCCTCTGGAGGTTCCGCTGGTGGCTGCACCACTTCTAGAGGTGTCTGCTGGTGCCATAACCCTTTCGAAGGTATTGCCGCTTGCTGCAGACTCTCCTGGGGTAACCTCGGGGTATCCAACTAGGGAGGCTTTCTCTAAACCCTCATTATGCCACATTGGTTCCTTGTTTTCATGTGTCATTTTCCGATTGGTTCCCTTGTTTCAAGTGTCTTGTTATAATTGGTTGGTTTTGTCATGTTTTCACTCTGTCTAGCTCAAAATACTCTTCTCTCTTACGCTAATTATTGTATAGAAGGTAAGATTTATTGCTTGAACCAATCACAGCCAATCATAACAAGTCATATCGAATCATCTTCCCATGGAGGCATTTCTTCCTATCATGTGGCTTTCCCCCATTCATTCACACTTACCCCCAACCAAACTCACATTTTTTTGTTAAATAAAAATTTGACCTGAAAATGATTGCAAAACTGCTGATTTAGTGTTTAATCCAAAACATTTAGACACATACACATGCATAAGCTAACATAATAGTGCAGCTACCCTGAGGCTGAGTGTTGGGTTTATTCTTAAAGGCCAGATCAAACATAGTTTGCCTTAAGGCAGGGTAAGAGCTGTTCTCACATTCTCGCTGGTCAGCAATATTCCTGTCATAAACCTCAAGCAAAGGAAAGACTACTGAGAGTAAAACCTTTAATGACCTAAAATGTCTATCTTACAGCTAGTTTATTTGTTTATAACTAGCTACCTGAATAATAACACATCCAACATTGTCATTATACCCTCTTACTGTCTGCATGCGGTGCCTCTGCACACCAAATAAAAGGTTTTTAAGTGATCTCCAAAATGGCAGAAATGTAACTCAGAGGAGAAAAATAAATTATGTTCATTTTGGGGTTTTTTTCCCAAAAGAGTATTCTCATAGTGTCAAAAATCTGCAGTAGAGCCACTATAATGGACTGATTTACCGATGTATTTACTAAGTTATGTTTCTGGGCCTGGGAATATTTCAGTTGTGTTGCTGTCTATGGAGAGTCAGATAGCGCTCCAATTTCCTCTAAAATATCTTAATTTGTCTTCTGAAGATTAACGAAGGTCTCATGGGTTTGGAATGACATGAGGGTAAATAAATTAATCACAGAATTTACATTTTGGGGTGAACTAACCCTTTAAAAATTTACTATTTCATCCAGTATTTGCGTGCATTTTAGTGGATCTAAATTTTAAAGTCTTGAGAACCACGTAAGCTTACCAACATGCTAACATCAAACTCCATTTAAGAGTTGACTCTCCTTATGAAGAGCGTTTTAAATCACTCACTTATGAGGTTTCTTTTTGGTTAATATGTCGCCTTGAGGAATGTTCAGGCTGACAGTGATTTCCAGTGACAAGGAAACCAGATTCATTCATTTTCAATGAAAGCAGGTGATTTGATGCAATGTAAGAGACAAAGACTGTCCGTGAGTTGATAAAGCTGAGATGAGTTCAACTACCAACTGCAGTCACATGCGTCACATGACACTCTTGATCACAGGGGCACCTATTAGCAAACAACTCTGTGTAGCCTTTGTAGACAATAGCTCACTATTGAGAGCTATTGTGCTGTTTTGAATATATGTCGTTACTGCAAGAATGAAATTCAGTTCTAATTCTGTCTCTCTCTTTATCCCTCTTTTTGTCTCGTCCCCCATCACACAGAATGATTAATGGGGAGGTGTGTCAGAGGCATTTGATTAATGTCTAGCGTCTTCCTCCACATTGTGAGGGGTAGGTTATGGCAGGATTTGTTCAGATAAGGATTATGGCTTGTTTAAAAGCTGATATCTCATTTTGAATGAAGATCGTTGGTAATACATCAGCTCTATATTAACACTAGATTAAATCCTGAGATGTTTATCAGATACACAAAGTAGATATGGAGCGGATTTTTCTTTCACACACTCAAGTATGAAAATGTTATAGCAGCTGAAATCTAGTTGGCTCTCTTTGTGCTTCAGCTTGCTGATTTTATAATTACATTGCATAGTACAACACAGTGCAGCCTGCAATGCCTCGTTAGTATTCGCCGGAATAGTCTGTAAATTATTTAGTAAATTGTACAGTTATTGTAGTTTCAGCGCTCAAATCTGATTAGTCGAGCAGTGTCGTGTCACAGTCTAAAAAAAGGTCATTGCGACTTTCTATGTCACAATTCTGACCTTTTTTTCAGAATTGCAAGATATAAAGTCGCAATTGCGAATTATAACATCAGAATTGCGTAAAACAAACTCACAATTCAGCGTTTTTTCTCAGAATTGCAAGATATAAAGTCACAATTGCGAGTTATAACATCAGAATTGCGTAATACAAACTCACAATTCAGCGTTTTTTCTCAGAATTGCAAGATATAAAGTCGCAATTGCAAGTTATGACATCAGAATTGTTTTTTCTCAGAATTGCAAGATATAAAGTCGCAATTGCGAGTTATGACATCAGAATTGCGTAATACAAACTCACAATTCTGCGTTTTTTCTCAGAATTGCAAGATATAAAGTCGCAATTGCAAGTTATGACATCAGAATTGTTTTTTCTCAGAATTACAAGATATAAAGTCGCAATTGCAAGTTATGACATCAGAATTGCGTAATACTAACTCACAATTCTGCGTTTTTTCTCAGAATTGCAAGATATAAAGTCGCAATTGCAGTTATAACATCAGAATTGCGTAATACAAACTCACAGTTCAGCGTTTTTTCTCAGAATTGCAAGATATAAAGTCGCAATTGCTAGTTATAACATCAGAATTGCGTAATAAAAACTCACAATTCTGCGTTTTTTCTCAGAATTGCAAGATATAAAGTCGCAATTGCTAGTTATAACATCAGAATTCCGTGATAGAAACTCACAATTCAGCGTTTTTTCTCAGAATTGCAAGATATAAAGTCGCAGTTGCGAATTATAACATCAGGATTGCGTAATACAATTGAGTCCCGATCCGATACTTCTATTTAACATAAAAAAAGCATAAAGAAGAGCGAAGAAACAGATACAGGATGTTAATTATTTTTTTATTTAATTCAACTTATTTTAACATACAACTTTGTTGTTAACAAACAGAGCACTTCTATGACGAAGCTTGAGCTATCAAGTATAAATAACATAGTTTTACTTCACTTTTGGACTTAAGTGCAACAGTAAATATTAAAAAAAAAGTTTAATTTGTGCTATCTTGGCTGTAATGTCATGGGCCTTCGCTCTGTCACGGGACATTTATTCTCTCCTCTTCAAACTCTCAGGTTTGTTTTCCACCTCCTGCAATCCCAAGTTTACATACCTCACAGTTTGCTATGGCATTCACTACGCAGAGCCGTTGTACACTGATGAGCTGCGCAAAATCACGCTGATAATGAACCCAGCGCAGCTCATCAGTGAACAACGGCTCTGCGTAATGAATGTGGCTCAGTGTAAGACCACACACCTGATGGAATTTTACACTGATTACAGAACCGCCTTTACTGACAAGATGCGCAATACATATCACGTGATGATTAGCGTGCAGCCTTAAATGTTGTTGTCATCAGCTTTATGATACCTCCAGACCGCAGACATACGCTTCAAGCTGCTTCCGTGTTCTACTTTAAACCAATAGCGTCTCTGCAACAAAGCGATGTCATGCCGCACGAGTTGCTGTTCCTGTGTCGAGTCAAGAGGTCTAATTTTGTGCCACAGCATAACTATAGATGTGTTAAAAAAATTATGAAAATATATATACATATATATTCGAGTCCTGATCGGGAGGTAACGTCCGATTCCGATCGAGTCTGATATCACATAATCGGGCCAGATTTCCGATCATGTGATTGGATCGGGACATCCCTAAAAAGTTGTTTTAAAATAACAAGGCTTTGAAATAAACATGTGAGTAAAATTATTTTTATTTATTGGATATAGATATGTATTTGTTTTAGAGTTGTGGTAACAAATCTAATTTCCCTCTGGGGATCAAAGTGTTTCTGATTCTGATGTGTGTGTGTGTGTGTGTGTGTGTGTGTGTGTATATATATATAAATGTATGTGTGTGTGTGTGTGTGTGTGTGTGTGTGTGAGAGAGAGAGAGAGACAGAGACATATCTAATTTGTTTGGTTATGCACACACAACTCTTTTCTCTACTGTTTTCTGAAGGATTTAATGAGAGGTCAGAGGGAGAGTTTGCAAGATGAGTGAGAAGGAATTCCTGGAAAGGTTCGACACTGAAGTCTCACCTCTGTACAGCTGTCAGCGGTTGTTACTGTAACAGTAGGCCAGTGGACCGGAGTTAACTAGACTGAAGGAGCCATGGTGTGTGTGTCTCACATGTAATGCGAGAGCATCACCTTTCATACTATTGAATTTCACTACGTTTAACCCACCCATGATTGCATTTTCATGTGATTAACATCTATTATCCTGATGGTGTAAACCTTTAGTCAGCCCTCTATCTCTACACGTTTTTTTTGTTTTTTTTTCTTTTGGTCTCGCAGCGAGCGCTATGAAGCAGGGGTGGGCTGGGTAACGAACTGTAGGCTGAATTGATTGAAAAATTGATTTTCTATTTTCATCCAGTTGAGAAGCAGCTTTAATTTATTTAAAAACGGCATGTAATTACACCTGCGTGGGGAGGACAAGTTGATTTGTGTGTGTGTGTGTGTGTGTGTTTGAGAGAACAAAGAAGCGCAGACTGACCACAGACATGCAATTGTCATTTCCTGTTTTCAATTGCCTTTTTCTCTCTTATTCAAAGCCAACACCACACGAACGTATAAAAAGCCATTAATGGAAAGAACCGTCTGTCCAGTGACTTCTTTCATAATAAATTAGTATTTTACTTTTTTGCAGTATAGACAGTGTATTCCGAGCACATGCCAAATCTCACATTCAATATGAAAGCGGTTTATCTGGTCTTATTGAACCCTGCAGAATACTGAATTAGTATGACTAGTAATACTAAAAATAGAAATAGTAATTGATATTGGTGTTATCTACTAGCCCCGAAAGAGAGAGAGAATTGAATTATAATTTGAAACATAACCTTATTTTACCATCATCTTTGACAACAATCAATTAAATTGTACGTTCCAAATTATACAATTACACACTCAAAAGAGAGAGATATTAAAAATAAATATTCATGATTAAGTGTTGGTAAGATTTTAAGTGTACTATTGATGCTGTATTTATTTGATTGGACCTACAGTGAGATATTACTATTCTGAAATACTGTTACAAAATAGGATAATTTAATTAAAAAAAATTTTTTTTAACCTGTAGCACACGTTAAAATTTATTTTTTTTTCTTGGGGTAGTAAAGCTGACTTTTCAACAGTCAGTACTCCAGTTTTGAGTAATTTTTTATATTTTCTCTCACTTTTACACACAACATATATATATATATATTGCATTTTGGGGTGCAATATTTTGACTGACCTCTGATATACGCTGTATATGAGTTTTAAAGCCATTATTTATTGGCATAGTTTGTTTCTCCTTTCAGTCATTAGCAAATAATCTCAAATATTAGCCAATTAACTGCCACTACTTGACATTCCGACTTAAAACCTCACAACAGTAATCTTCAAAACGTCCAGCAGTGTTAAGATACATTTCCTGATTTAGGCCTATTTTCTGCCATAAACCAATGCGTTCCAAAGTGTAGGAAGTCAATTTATATTGTTCATGGTATTGACTTGTCATTGACCCGTGTTAAGACCCCTCATTAATCTGTAATTAAGCTTTTATTGACAAACTCTACGAGATTAAAGGACCACAGTGCTCTGTTGGTGATTGCAGTCATCTGAACAAACAACCCTCTGATAGTCCGAGCACACAGTTACACAAGTGTGTGTGCTTGTGTTTAGATAGGCCCGTCTTTACCAATCAATGGAATTTTCTTCCTAGCACATGCTGCCATAATCAGCCTAATTAAAATCCAACATCTTTTACATGTACCATTCCCACAAATACTTCTCCAACCAGGCTCCAAATGAGCTGTTTTCCATTTTAACTTTTGCTTTAATCTAAAACATTAAACTGTCAAGGATTTAGGGTAATTATACATGCTAATTTCGTTTGCTCCATTCCGTCGCGCATAACGCAGACCCTCTTTAGACATCGTCGCCTGCCACAAATATTAACTCAAATCTTCCCAGTGCTGCTCTAATTGGCGAATATTATCATTGTAAATGCTGTAATACTCTTTTCATACATTTTAATATTTATTAGATTAGTTAAACTCCTTGGGAAGCAGGCTCTGTTTGTTAATGTAGATTTCTTCTGTAATTATTTGACTGGCGTGTTTAAGTGAGTGACTTCCTGTGAGAGCTGTTTTGAGGTCAAACCTATATATAATTCATTTTCTTTCTAATTTAAGTTTGAAGTTTGTATATTTTATTTGAAATTGTACATGAGAATGAGGTTCAGATAATAGTAGCACAAACATTTATAAAAAAATCTACATATTAGAATGATGTTAGACGGATCATAGGATTTTTAGCTTTGCAGGAATAAATTATATTTCAATGTATAGTAAAAATGGAAAAATGTTATTTTAAGTTTTAAAAAATGTACTGTAATTATGCAATATTACAGCTGAGATAGATAGAAACCACCTAATGTCACGACGAAAATGTACTTGCGGAAACTTTTATGTACCTCCATGTACATTTTGTGAAATATTCAATGTGAAATGCCCAATGAGTTGCTCTAAAAGAGTCTTTTTTTCTCCCTGGAACAGATGAACGTATGTATGGTATACTTTATGTGACTTTGGTTTTCTATGTGTCACCGCAGTTCTGACTTGAAATGTAGATTTGTTTGGTGCTATAACTATAATAACGCTATAACAAATGTGACGCAAAAAACATTATTTTTTCATCTCTGATCTTTCAGCTCTTTCATGCCGAGTCACGTTTTTGACAGGTTTCTGCATCCTAAGTCCAATTCCATGCCGACTGAGGTAAAGATTACGATTTTTACTTCCGGATAGATAAACATATTTAGCTGTAATCATAGATGTGTACGAAAATGCTAACAAGTGCACAATATTTTTCTGCCTCCAGTGTTCATTTCTGTTGGAAGCTGTAGTGATATGTACCTATTGGTATATTTTTTTCAAGTTGCCAATTCGAATGATTTTGTACGAATGACCTACACCTAACCCCGCCCCTAAACCTACCCGTCACTGGGGTTTAGACAAATCGTACAAAATCGTATGTGTGAATTAGTACAAATTGTCCACCTCGTACGAATATGAACAAATTGGTGGTGAGAATATGTTGGGAGAACGGCTAAATGGATTAAAAAAACGGTAAAACTCAACTGTTTAACTCTAGGGGAGTTGGAAAACGTGTCTGTTTTCCAAAAAGTGGTGAGTTCTTTTAAAAAAGTAGTAGTAGTTGCGGGTTTAAAATCTTACAGCACATTTTATGTCAACCTCATACAGGCAGTACAGTATATTAATCTCTGAACTGGTATTTACAGATAACTTTAGTTTCTGACTGCAAACCAGCATGCAACCTGCAACCTATGACCTTTGAATTTGCGCTTGTGTGTGTGTGCGTGCATGCTCACAGGTCCCAAGTGCCTCGCTCAATATTGATTTAAAGACGATTGGTTCAGCTAATGACTATTTACCCAGAGATATTAGTGTCCCTCTCCTCGGCCCACAGCTCTTTCTCGCCGCTCTCTGCCTCTTTTTACTTTCATTTGGAGGCGTGTAATTTTGTGAGTGTAATTAAATATTCATGTGTGCAGAAGGGACCTAGAAAGCAAGAGGAAGATGGGGAGGAAGCAAGGTGTGTTTAATAAGAAGAGAGTGTATCTGGCTGTGCAGTTGTGGGAAAAAAGCACCTGAGATCCAGTCCACAGGATACACAGTACACTAATCCAACTTTTATTAGGGATGAGGAAAAAGAGAAAAGAAAATTACAAGATAATAATTTTGATTTGGTGCTCAAATGTACACAAATATTAAGTATGGTTTTTATCATTATTAGTGTTAAAATACGTTTTTGTTGCTTAATATTTTTGATTTTTTTTTTTTATAATTGTTTTATTCATAGACAAGTTTAATAAAGATAATACAATTATTTTAACAATTAAAATGTTTGAACTGTCACTTTTAATTCATTTAATGCTTCCATTACTGAAGAAATAAATGTTTGTATTTTTTTAATTATTACAAAACAAACAACAAAACAAACAAACAATTTTATTTATTTATTTGTATATTTGTGTTTATAAATGACCACAATACAAACAAACAAATCATTTTATTTATTTATTGTATTATTTGTAATTATACATCTTGTATTACTTGTTATTGTATATAATTATTTAATAAACAAGTAAAAAGTTAAATGTGTTTCATTTAAAATTTGATATAATTATGTTTGTATTTATAAACATTACAATACAAACAGTAAAATAAATAAATGAATAAATGTATTTATTATTTGTTTCATTACATATTAATTATGTAAACAATTTAGCAGTTAAATGTATCCCAATGTAACTATGTTAAGTTATGTTATGTTATGTTATGTTATGTTATGTTATGTTATGTTATGTTATGTTATGTTTTGTTATGTTATGTTATGTTATGTTATGTTATGTTATGCTATGTTATGTTATGTTTATACGTTAGGTAAATTAATTAATAAGCTTATAAATAGATTACCTAGAATGTTTTTAAATTTATTTAATAATACATTGTACAATGCATCATCATCCAGTATATGCTAAATCTGTGGTATAAATAAGTACAATTAATTGTGCATTGTTCTTAAGACGTCCATCTTACCAAATCGTCCCCATAATATACTTGCCAAGGAGTGTGTTTATAGCAGAGAAGCTGTCACAACAGCACACATGAAATGGTTTTGAACTCAGAATCCCTTCAGTGAATGTCTGTACATCCTCATGAATATGTTGTATGCTGATGATGCCATGTTCTCCTGACCCCTGCCACATAACACACGTAGGAGACATATTGTGTGTGTGTGTGTGTGTGTGTGTGTGTGTGTGTGTGTGTGTGTGTGTGTGTGTGTGTGTGTGTGTGTGTGTGT
>JAUMHQ010000051.1:11351181-11362649 GCA_032361165.1 Enteromius paludinosus | reverse complement strand
AATGTTTATCAGTACATTACAGAAAATAATGAACTTTATCACAATATGCACATTTTTTGAGAAGGACCTGTATATTCAGGGTTTTTATTATAATTATTATTAAAATTAAAGGCATTCATTATTATTTGTATTTTTTTTTAGCTAAAAGCCATAAAAATTAAAAGCTTTCTCGTCAGTCAAGTTTATTATTATTATTATTATTAAATTTGAAGCCATTAATTGAGATTAGTTATTGGGCTAAAAGCCATAAAAAAGAAAACTGCAAGCTTACTCATGAGTCAAGAGCCAGAGACCCAATGAAGATCTCAACTGAGTAATAATGCATGAGAGGTAACTTTATAAAAAAAGAATAAGTATATCTTTCTCTCTCCCTTTTTTTTTTTTGTCCTGTACGTCAGGCTTTCAGACTTTGACAGGATTTGATGCCCACATGGCAAACATGGCCACTCAGCGCTACTCAAATCCAGCAGGAGAGCACTTGTCCATTTTCTTCATTCTTTCCCCCTTCTCTCCCTCCTGTTGTGCCTGGATGGAGGCTGTGTGGTAGAGAAACCTCTTAAATGTCCTCCATGTCTTTAATGGCTCTGTGTGTTAGGATGGAGGTCAGCAAATCAGCAGAGAGAAGCAGAATTGAATTCAGAGAAGTGAAAACTATGTTAGGGAATTGTTTCTAGACAGGTCCCTTGAGTAACTGGAAAGGGGGAGGCTAATGAACATGCTGTGGTAATGTCAGCGCTGTATGTGTGTGTGTGTGGGGGGGGGGGGGGGGTATCAACCCCCGATCAATCTACATGTTACATCTGCTATATTCATGCATCATCGTTTTGACAACATAATACCCTCCTTTTATAATTTTATATAAGCCATCTCATGAAATATTACAGTTGGAGGTCTCTGAGAAGAAGACTTGAGCAGTTGTTTGCCACTTTATATTATAGCTGTCTGGGAAAAAGTAACTGAGTTATAAAACTGTTCACATTTGTAATGTGTTGTTCCTTTGGGAGCATTCAGTCAGATTTATAGGGTATAATAACTATATTATTGCAAGAAACTGCAAACTCTCTCATGAGCCTGGTACAGTGAATGAAACCAGCTCATTCATGTCAGAGTCAAAACTGTGAGACAGAAGAAGGTTCGAGTCTGTTTCAAGAGTCCAAATGTTTCTGATAATATGGTCCTGACTTTTCATACTTTTCAATTTTCCTACCCTGTCATCATTATACTGTGCTTGTAGCTCACATAATTCAATTGCAAGCACAAATGTGGCGGTATGCACTATCATAAATATAATTTTATATTAAATTGCTTATGAAACTATGAATGTGCGTGTCAGATCTGTGTCACGTTCAGCAGCGGCAGCTCTTAAAGTTTTAGCAGCAAAATAACCTAATAACTTCTGTGATGTCTGTTAATCGAAGAACAAAAGAAAAAATGAGGGAATCAGTAACTTTTGTAGCTTTAAGGATTCATCTGTATTTAATAGTATTTAGTGTTTGATAACTTTATTCAATTGCTGTATGTTTCGTACCTGCTGAAGGGCACAGGTTTATGTGAAGATTGTTTATTTGTCTATTTAGTTATTAGTTTTGTAAAGTCTAATAAATTATCAAATTAGGTTTCAATTGATAGGTTTCAATTATCCTGTATTGTTGAATGGGGAAATAATTTCCTAGAGACATAAGTAATTTTGTTATCAGTGCTACTTTTTTCAGACAGTTTTACTGTCTTTTCAATGTTTCTACATTAGTTTGAAGATTGCATGTGAAATTATTGCAGAATCAGAGTATATTTACTAGTTATTGACTAATAAATCCAAATTTTTTTTAAGTGATTGATAGCACTAAAACACTGAAAAAAATGCTAATGCTTTTTTTAAGGTAAGAGGTTGCAAACAATTTCAGCTGAAAGCTAGTCAACTAAATGTATTTAAATGTAGCTAAAATAAATTGATTGCAACCGCTTACGCTTACCTTTTTGTGTATTTTTAAAAAAATGTTCCAGCATGTACTAGAACGACAGTTAGCGGAAATTATAAGATTAATAATTAATAATTATAAGTTATAAATATATATGTTTTATATGTATGTTTTAAAAGTTTATATTTTTCTTAGATGCTTCAGAAGGCCTCCCTGTAGCCATGTGGAGCACTTTTTATGATGGATTTATGCACTTATATTGGATTTTGGAGAAATATTACATTGGAGAAAGAGGAAATTAACGCCACGTTCACAAAGCAGCAGAATGCGGTTGTCAGTCCTGTATTTGGGATCGACAACCGCATTTTCTGTACAGGTGTGAGTCTCGAAATGTCTCGTTCACACAGCAGCGTATACAGTTGTGTTTAAATTATGTCTGTATGAATGTGCGACGGGTTCTTTCATCAAACATTCATTAACAGACAGCAGCTCTTAAATTTGGGAGACCGGAGGATTTGAATAGCGCAACGCGTTTAGAGCACAAAACTGACGGGAGAGTGGCTCCAGTGGAAAACTTACATGATAAAACTTTAAGATGGCATGCAGCTTATTTCTCCTTTACTGTAAGTTACTGAAAACACACATGAAAACATGCAGTGCATGGTAGACCCACGTTTGGGCAGCAGAACAGTTTATGACGTGTTCACAGTGTTCTGAGAATGCGGTTGTACAGGTGTGGGTTTGGTTAAAGAATGCGGTTGTCACCAAAATAACCAAACCATTTGTGGATGTAACCGTATTAAGGACTCAAATACAGGATTGACAACCGTATTCTGCTGCTGTGTGAACGTGGCCGGAGCTATCTGAGGTCTCATTCTGCCCTAGCAAACACTATTAGATAGCTACGTATAAAAGTTTATTTACACTTCAATATTTACTCTCAAAATATCCTTAGAAAGGATTAACCGACATCCTTGTGTAAAGCAATATCTCCATCTATACGTTGCCCAGCGTGCACTCTTTTGCTCTTGCATTCTCTGCCGCTGCCTATCCCATTAAAGTAAATCACGTCTGATCGCTGCTATCGAAAGGTCAATCATTATGAAAGCCGGGCCTCCTAAGAACCTCTCAAATTCACCTGTTCATTTCTGCAGGAAAACTTGTTGTTAAAAAGAAAAAAAAAACAAGTACTGAGAGCTGTTGTGGCAGGCTGGAGTTGCTATGGCGACCGGGAGAGCGTTAATCCTTGCGGCGGGTGTTTTAGCCGACTGCGCGGCTGAAGAGCCCAGCTGCATTAGCTCGCTGTAAAAGCTTTTTCCGAAGACACACTCTCTCCTTCTCCCGGCACTCTCTCTTTCTCATTACGCCAAGATCCTCTCTTCATTTGTTACATTTAGTTTGAGCTCTCTTGTGCTTTTGGGGAAGGTGGGGCGATGCGTTTCTGCATCGCTATGGCAACGTATGCCTTGGAGAAGGTATTTTTAAAATTCACGTGCTGACATGCAGTATGAAGTGAAGGCAAGATTATTATTGTTTAAGATGGATCATAAAAGTACGGTTTTGTTGCATTTCCGTGTGCGTGGATACAGTATAAACAAAGAAATCAGAAATGGCCTTTTTTTATTTTCTCAGTATTTGACTCATTGGGCTTTGTGTGATTCATCAGCACACATTGTTTAAAAGATAATTGTTTGTATTTATTTATTTAGTTTGTTTGTTTGTTTGTAGACTTTTTGCTTTTTGATATAACTTTTCAATTAGCCTGAAAAAAATAAATAAACAATTTATTCAAATAAACAACATCAATACTCACTTGTTGTTGAAATAAAATCACAACAGCATTAATACTAACTAACTAACTTACTTACTTGCTTACCTGGTTGAGCAGTAAACTAGTTAAACTTCATAAATTGAGCTCTGCGTAGAAAGAATTTCACAAATTATTTGCCGGTAGCAATTTCCATTATTTTATTTATCCCCAAAGACAACATAAGCATGTTTGTTTTCTTTTGTTTTCTTTTGTTTTCTTTTTGTGTTTTTTGTTTTGTGTTTTGTGTTGTTTTGTGTTTTTGTTTTGTTTTGTTTTGTTTTTGTGTTTGTTTTGTTTTTGTGTTTTTGTTTTGTTTTGTTTTGTTTTTGTGTTTGTTTTGTTTTTGTGTTTTGTTTTGTTTTGTTTTTTGTTTTTTGTTTTCTTTTTGTGTTTTTTGTTTTGTGTTTTTGTTTTGTTTTGTTTTTGTGTTTTTTGTTTTGTTTTTGTGTTTTGTTTTGCTTTTTGTTTTCTTTTTGTGTTTTTTGTTTTGTGTTGTTTTTGTTTTGTTTTGTGTTTTGTGTTGTTTTGTGTTTTTGTTTTGTTTTGTTTTTGTGTTTTTTGTTTTGTTTTTGTGTTTTGTGTTTTGTGTTTTGTTTTGTGTTTTGTGTTTTGTTTTGTGTGTTTTTTATTTTTTTTGTTTTGTTTTGTTTTGTTTGTTTTGTTTGTTTTGTGTTGTGTTGTGTTGTGTTGTGTTGTGTTGTGTTTTGTTTTGTTTTGTTTTGGTTGTGTTGTGTTGTGTTGTGTTGTGTTGTGTCGGTTTGGTTTGGTTTGGTTGTGTTGTGTTGTGTTGTGTTGTGTTGTGTTGTGTTGTGTTGGTTTGGTTTGGTTGTGTTGTGTTGTGTTGTGTTGTGTTGTGTTGTGTTGTTTTGTTTTGTTTTGTTTTGTTTTGTTTTGGTTGTGTTGTGTTGTGTTGTGTTGTGTTGTGTTTTTTGTTTTGTTTTGTTTTGTTTTGTTTTCTTTTGTTTTCTTTAGTTTTAACACAGATCCCTTGAAAGAAAAGTTTGCCCAAACATGAAAATGTTTTCATCATCTTTCTTTGTTTCTGCTGCTTAAAGCAAAATAACCACACTATTTCTGGTTGCCACTGACTTTAAGTAAAAAAAAATATAAATATATGAAAGTCAGTGGCAACTGTTTGGTTACACACATTCTTCAAAATATATTATTTTGTGTTCAACAGAACAAAAAAGAATAATAATAAATGAATAAATCATATAGGTTTGGACTGACTTGAGGGGGATGGCATGATAGCACAATTCTCATTGTTTGGCAAATTTTCCCTTTCTGAAAAGTTTGAATCCACTCCATAAAATTTACATTTAAGAGCAATCAGAGCTACTGCTTAAATTTTAACCAACAGTCAAATATAGACATGTTTTAGTATACTGTATGCAAGAATCGATTGATTGATAACTCAAGGGGTCACGTTGTGGTTAAGACGAAACAGTTAGTCCTTCTGGTAGATGCCATAACTACAAACACACAAAAAGCTTTTCTATTTGATAGCAATTCGCAAATTGCACCAACCAGGCAGCCGCACTCTGGGTTACTGGAAAAAAAGCGGGTTACTATTTTGTCTCGACTTTAAATGGAACGATTTTATCAGCGTTACAGCTAGTGTGTGATGGTTTTACACAAAGCCCACGCATGGCACGCACAAGGACTCTTTGTTATTTGTAGGGCTGACCTTACACTGACCGGCATGTCGATTTCCACAGGATTCTACGATAATAAACACCAACTCAATCAAAGTGGCTCTCCATCACGGAGATAAAGTGAGATTAAAATAGATCCAGAATTATTGGTGTGTGTATAAGGCGCTAAGAGCTCTCATCTCTCCATTTCGTTCTAGTTCTAGTTTTTTTTTTTTATATCCCACCCCCTCAAATACAAACATACTGCCGGGCTGGCTGTACCTCGGGCCCCGGGAAAAGCCACGGCAATCGATGGCCCTTTCTTTTCCCTTTCCTTTCAGTTTCTGGTGGGCGACTGCGTGCTCTCTCGTTTTGAAAGAGAGCACAGTTTCTGGTTCCTTGGTGGGATGGGAAGTGAGTAGAGAGTGGACCCTGCCGAGATGGATTAGCGAAGGCTCTCTCAGAGCGGTAGGGTACAGGAACACAGGCACACACACACACACCTCTTTCACCATTCACATTCCCTTTTTTCTTTGCTCTTGTATCATTCGCTTTTCACTGTAGTTTTGTTTAATTTTGAACAGTGCATTCTGCGATCGTTTTGTACTGTTGCTAAATTAAAAATGATTTAGTTAAACGCTGCTGGAATGATTTTCTGTGTGAACGTTTGCTCCGTGTTAGCAGATGTTAAGAAATGCTTCATTGCAGGTGTTTGTCAGATAGCAACTGTTTCCATGGATTTGATTGAGAATGGTTTGTTCTTTACTGTTTACCCACTCTTTGGAAATATTCATGGGAAGCATAAATATATGTAATACTGTAAAACAAAACTTAAAGATAAGCCACATTTACTTATGCATAAATTAACAGGTTAAGTGATGTGACACACTTTTTTGGTTGGATTTATTTGCTATTCGTTGTTGCACCAAACATTAACTGGCAACGAGCAATACATTTAGTACATAAGTTAATCATTTATAACATTAGCATTAATTAATTAAAGACATTGCTAGTTTCTGCCAGCTCAGGTCTATTAAATAACATTAACAGGAAATGAATAATGAATTAGTAATTGTTCAAACTGACATTAACAAAGACTAATACATTTTTTAGATGTGTTTCATTGTTTATTCATGTTAACAAATGGAACTTTATTGTAAAGTAGTATCCTCTGTAGCAGATCTGTGTTGTAGAACCAATAAGCAAAAGCGGTTTTGTTGTCCTGTGACAAGGGAACTGTAAAGCAGGACCCCTGTAGATCCTGCTGCAACCACTCGCTGGATATTTTCTCTTTTTCAAGCCATTTTCTGTAAACCGTAGATATGGTTGTGCATGAAAATCCCAACAGATCAGCAGTTCCCTGGCTGGCACCAACAAATAAGCCACAAACAATTCCCTTAAATCACCTTTCTTCTTCTTTCTGATGTTCAGTTTGAACTTCAGCAGATTGTCTTGACAATATCTGCATGCCGAAATGCATTGAGTTGCATCCATGTGTTTGACAGCTGATCAGTGTGCCTGGCCACGGATATATAAAACCGTTTTAGTACAGACATTTCGAAAATTTGAAAAGCTTCCCTTTTATGTCCTTATGGACGTCCTTATGTGCCATTGACGCGTCAACAAAAAGACAGATTCATAACAGATGCTCACACCAGAGTTTCTGTTCCATTCACTGCTCTTCAGACTCATACAGTCATCATTCACTGCATACTAAAGTTTATTCAAACTAAAGTTCAAATCGGTGACCTGTGCATATATATAACGTTCGGTCAGTAGGGTTTTATATAATAGTACAGCTTTTGTTAAAAATCAGACATGGGGGAAACTCACTTATAAAAGAATACAAAGTTTGATTAAAAAGAGAAGCTGCTTGGTTTGCATTGCAGATAGTATATTTTAACATTTTTAATCAATTATTATTCATCATTTATTATTTATTCAAAACAAAAGCCCTGGAGCGTGACATCATAACCTGTTGCCCAAATTTGTTCCAGGGTCCTGAATAATTTTCTTTGCTTAAATTCTAATCTGACCGCCTCTTTACTCGGTTTAACGTGGATCCTGTATTTATTTATCTAGTAAAACTGTTATTCATTTTAGAGGTTCTTGCTAAGACAAGTACCACTGTAACTACTCATCATAGATAGTTTTGAAATAATGTTTTTCTTTGTACATTGAAAGTCTTTTCATTGTATAGACCAAAACCAGGTCAAATGATTCATCTAAGGTTTAATAGTTAACTATAGCTGTAGTTTCAATTCAAAAACGTTCCTGAAGCATTATTTAATTTCGCATAGCATTTGCTACGTTTGTTATCACTGAATGATTTTTTTTTTTTTTTTTTTTTTGAGACTCATTGTGTTATAGTAATGGTGTTGGTGTGTAGTTTAACCTCATGCTGCTGTTCAAGATTGGTTGTTAATTAGTCCTTTCCACTTAGACTTTTACAATTGCTGCTTAACATACATGTACACTCTGATTGTGTGCACTAAAAACACTCCCATATTCTTAATTACAGCACTGGATACATTCCTGCGACTATGAAGTGCACGTGCACACACACACCATATGCTTTTAAACCTGACAGAATTAATTGGTGGTTGTCACGTATAGTGGCATCTTCATTAGTTTCTTGGAGCTCAAGCCATTGTGTATCTTGGACACACACACACACGCATACATAGAAAGTAGGCAAAGGAAATTGGAATGTTACATGAACAATATTAAAATGAATAAATTCATAAAGACATTATTTTCAACCTAATATATGTGTCTGTGGGAATAGTTTCAACCGTCACGCTGTTTTAAAAGTGTAAACACAACACTTCATGCCACCGTGTTAGCATTAGCATTTGATAGCATTGCTTACCATCCTTATTTCGTAACCGGCTAAAACGTAAATGCCGTTATTTTCACTTGGAATGCATATGTATGGTAGTAAAGGACATGGGAGGAATATGGTATGACAATTCAGAGTAGCGTTTACATGGAAACAAGAAGAATTTTCCCACTTAGCTTCACTATATAGTAATTTCAGAAGATTATCCAGTAAACACCTCTAAGATGAACTGAGGCTTCACTTGAGCAAAACTCTGATAACATATTTCAAAAGGTCTTTGTATTTTGCCATTGCAACTTTATTTCTCATCAGATATTTTACTGGCATACCTAATGAACTAAAAATGCTGTACTTTAGCAGTGCATGTGCTTTAAAGTTGTGACCAGGGCTTGGCAATATATATGTCATGATACGTCACCGTGATTTCACCAAGTAGAATGTGATCCTGGATCAACAAAAGGTGGATCCTGGATCAACATTATTTTCCAAACATATAAACTTATCCCAATCCTTACCCTGAAACCTACCCCTAACCAAAAATTATGCCTAAAATCTGTGGTAAATGATAGCTGATTATCAAAGGTGTAGAAACACCTAACTAGGATTTTAAGCCTAAAACAAATATTTCCAGAAAAGTAATTCCTCAATTCTGATTGGTTGATTAGAATGTTGATCCAGGATCACATTCTACTTGGTGAAATCACGCTAACCGTCATGGTCCGGAGGTAAGACGAGGGGAGGCGGATCCATGTGCAAAGCTTCTTCATTTAGAAAACTCCATAGACATAGACAAGACAATAGTCAAGAAGGCAAAGCAGAGGTCGGACGAATGGCAAATAGTATCCAAGGGGAGAGGCAAGAGCGAAGGTCCGGGGCAGGTAGGGTCGGGAAAACACGGGGAACAAAAACACTGGGAACAAGGCTTAAAGAGGGGGAAAACACCACCATGATCGGCACCGGTTAAGACACAAACAGCTGCTTAAATACACCAGATAATGAGACAAAGGGGAGGAGGAATTAATGGGGAACCATGGTGACAGACGAGCTGGAAGGAGACAAATGTTCATAATAAGAGTCCTTGACAGGGAGCGGAGAGACAGACAAATAAACATAGTCCGGGCTGAAGTGCCCTCTGCAGGAACCTGATGGCACTTCCAGATGGGCTTGTTACTATATATATATATATATATTAGGGGTGTAACGGTTCACAAAAATCTTGTTTCGGTTCAATACGATACAGTGGTGTCACGTTTCGGTATGTTTACGATACAGCAAAATAAAACCAAAAAAGAGAATTCGATTTTTTTTTTTTTTCTAATTTTTTTAAATTAAAATTAACATAAAAGTATGTCTTGGATGGTATTTATTGATTAATTAAAACTTAATAAAAAGTAGATTTGAGCCATTTCAAATCGTGAAGGCTGAGCGCCATCCACCGCTTCTTCCTGCGGGACAATCCGCGTGGGAGAAGACAACAGGGGAGAGATCCACAGTTTAATTTTGTGGTGTTTATGTGTCACCAAAGGCTTAGGGGCCGTTGACATGCATGTTCACATTGACATTTTTATTTTAAACAGAGCAGGATTTTAAATCCAAAGCAAAAATGTTTTTATAACTGACTAGTAACAGCAGACGCTACAGAAGTGTGAGCGCCCAAGCGCTTTGAAATTGGTGGAAGAAGCGACACGTCTCACGTTTTTCATTCGCTTTTAGACGTACCCTTTAGAGAGTAAGTTACATTTAATGCTAAAGTATTGTTAACGCTAATACAAACATTATTTTAGTGTGTTAGGGCAGAACGATGCAGCTCTGGTTAAACAGTTGGATGATGGGTTTGGTTGTTTTAAGGGATTTAAGGGATGTACACGTCTTTAGACAAATGTCAATACAGTATTTTTTCAGAACCTGTGCTTGGCTTATTATTCCATTCAACTTAATTGGCTACTGTGAAATTGGCAAAGGGAATTGCCTACAGTACCTGAATGCCATGGGGATAGTTTGTAATGTGCGCGTTTCTCATCTACATACTTAACAGATGAATGGATAGTACGACAAAGATATTGCTTCCCTCTGTAGACATTCAATCAAATGTTTCATTGTGAATATGAGATTGAGCTAAAGAAGGAATGCTGAATCAGATGCAGGTAATCACACTGAAAATCTTACCCTGGAGGTCCAGTGCACTGCAGAGTTTAGCTCTAACCTTGATCAAACAAACCTGAGCATGTTAATCAGTGTCTTGAGGATTATTAGAAAATTTTATCAGGGTTGGAGCTAAACTCTGCGGTGCATCAGACCTCCAGGGTAAGATTTGAGAAACCCTGGTCTACATAATGTTATGAGCATTTAATATGGTAATACTTTTAATGAAGCAACTTAATGTTCCTTCTTTACTAGTTCTAAAGTGACTTTTTTAAAGTAGTAACAGAGGCTTAGTTGTTAAACTTTCAACCTGAGATTTGAAGGTGTGGTGGAATTAAGTAGCTCTGCACAAAAGCAGCTTTTTAAAGACAGTCCATTACTGTCCCTTTTTTTATTTACACGCTTGTGTCATCTAACTGTTAAATATAATCAATATCGTATGTGGCAGTATATTAGCATACTGTGGCGGGAATTTGACCTAAAATCAGTTAGCTTGTATTTTGGCAGGTAAGCATGTAAGTAGGCAAGTATTGGTCTATGCACCACCCGTTTTTGAAGCAGTGACTGTTTCAAAGCAGCACATAGCCTAGATTTATGCTTTCAGTTTAGATTACCATCTTATACAGTATTATTAGGAACACCTGTTAAATTTCTCACTAAGGCAATTATCTAATCAACCAATTACATGGCAGTTGCTTCAATGCATTTAGGGGTGTGGTCCTGGTCAAGACAATCTTCTGAACTCCAAACTGAATGTCAGAATGGGAAAGAGAGGTGATTTAAGCAATTTTGAGCGTGGCATGGTTGTTGGTGCCAGACGGGCCGGTCTAAGTATTTCACAATCTGCTCAGTTACTGGGATTTTCACACACAACCATTTCTAGAGTTTACAAAGAATGGTGTGAAAAGGGAAAAACATCCAGTATGGGGCAGTCCTATGGGTGAAAATGCCTTGTTGATGCTAGAGGTCAAAGGAGAATGGGCCGACTGATTCAAGCTGATAGAAGAGCAACTTTGACTGAAATAACCACTCGTTACAACCGAGGTCTGCAGCAAAGCATTTGTGAAGCCACATCACGCACAACCTTGAGGCGGATGGGCTACAACAGCAGAAGACCCCACCGG
>JAUMHQ010000051.1:11339053-11351081 GCA_032361165.1 Enteromius paludinosus | reverse complement strand
GTGCATCCCACAAATCTCCATCAACTGCAAGATGCTATCCTATCAATATGGGCCAACATTTCTAAAGAATGCTTTCACTACCTTGTTGAGTCAATGGCACGTAGAATTAAGGCAGTTCTGAAGGCGAAAGGGGGTCAAACACCATATTAGCATGGCGTTCCTAATAATCCTTCAGGTGAGTGTATATATATATATTTATAAATGTTATATATTTTATATTTATGTCCCACCCCTATGCTAAACCTACCCACCTCTGAATAATATAAGACACACACAGGTAAATATAAGTGAAGTGACAGGTATTTATAGCAAAAACTGATCTTAAGCAGTATAAAATCATTACAAACAAGTCATGTTGCTGTAACGAATGAAGCGTGAGCGTTCGGATCCATATGCAGGTCTTTATTGATATCAACAGGCAGAGTCAAGAAATCAGGAAAACAGGAACAACGGAGGGGATACAGAGTTGTAGTCGGGGTACACAGGCACAGATCGGGCCAACTAGCAAACAATCACAAAATCCAGGAATAAACAGTAACAGGTTGCAAACAAACACGGGAAATAAGTGCTCGGAATTGAGGCCGGAGCAAATCAAGACTTCACGTTTTTCTGTTGTGTGACTGTGACATTTAAGCAGTGTGTGGTGATAGACTGCAGCTGTGATTGCTGATTACAAAATGCGAGCAGGTGTGAGAGTGCAATGCATGATGGGATATGAAGTCCGAGTGAGAATGAGTTCAATGGAGATGTGAAAGAGCAGTGGATGCTGGGGATTGGAGTCCGGGGAACAGAAAGAGAGTCCTGTGTGAAGGTGCCTGAATGAGAGCTAGGATTGGACTAGATGGCACTGTAACGGTTGCATTACAAGTCCTTCTGAAGCCATACTATGTCTTTATGTGAAGAAAGCGTGACGCAATCGATCACGAGACACAGGCGTTACCTGCTGTTAGCATTGTGCGTTAATTCTTCAATTCACACACCATGTTTGCTGGAGAGAATAGGTGTAGGATTTACATTCACTGCATGGAAATGAGCAGCTCAGACATTCTACTATCTTGTTTTGTGTTCCACGGAAGAAAGCAAGCCATACAGGTTTGTAATGACTTCAGAGACAGTATGTCAGTGCAAACAAATTCTTGAGTAGTATTGTTCAGCTATCACCCTGTTGGAGTGTTGAGATATGGCTCTAGGTGTGCAGTAAACCATTATTTATAAAACTATCAAATTACAGCAATTTTGGCTGTTTGTTTTTTAAGAGCCGCATGCATCTCTGTGTGACACACATCCCTGTATGTGTAATATGCTGGCGCACGCGTGTGTCTGAGGAGAGTGCATTAGACCGATATTAACCTCAGAGGTGAGGAGAGGATGTCATGATGAGAATCGCCCACAGTGCTCAAACTCTTTTTAATTAAATCCTGAACCGCGGAGCACATTTATATGTGTGTGTGTGGCTGTCGGTGCCAGGGTTGACTAATGAGTCGTCCTGTTGGTATCCTGGTCACATTGCATCGGCCTGGTGACACCGGTGTGCCGAGCGGAAGAAGACGAGGAGAGTTAAATGAGATTTTCCTCAGAGATCCAAACAGGGGCCAGCAGGGGCCTCGATCTCACCAGCCTGAGAGAATCATGCTTCCCTTCAGTTCTACTGTCAGCAAGGAGGGGAGGAGAACATGAATGCTCCCTCAAAGGTGAAGAGGAGACGGGAAATAGACTGAGAGACAGCAAGAGAATGAAATGATGGTAGAAGGAGGGAGAAACTGACCCATTAGCTCCATCCCACTGTCCCTTGCTTCGGCTGTCTTTTAATTAATCAGTTTATCCAGTGTGCAAAACCTGAATCTGAATCATACTTTCACTACTGATCCATTTCTTTAACTCTTTTAGTTTTCTCCTTTAGGTGTCTCGGAATATAACAGACAAGTCATTTTGTACACTCTTATGGTAATTTTGCATCATTTTTGAAGCTTTAAAGCATCAGTCCATATTCAGTGTAATTGCATGAAAAATAATGACCTTAACAGATCAAAATTAAGTAATACAGACTGGAACAACCTAAAAGTGGCTAAATTGTGACAGAATATTCATTTTTGAGAGCACTGTGCATAAAAGAAATGATATGCTGTGAAGTCTTTAGCTACTATTGCCTCTACTGTGACCTGAATCAATGTGTAAATAAACTTACAACTTATGCAAGTAATTAATTCACATATTGATTCTTACATATTGATAGCTTAGAGTGAATGCAAGTGTCCTTATTGATGTTTTACATGTTCATTTTGGGAATAAGGGTTGAGTTTAATATACAGCTTGCTCTTCTCTTGGTTTACTTAATTAATGGGAGGGAATTCCTTCTTGGATACACATTTAAGCACTGTATTCCATGCGGGCATTAAAAAATGTTTGTATTTTTGGTTTCAGAGGCATCGTTAGAAAACAAGGAAATCTTGACTGAAATTATGGTCAAGGTAAGGATTTATTAGCAACGTTGTTTTGCCTTTCTTTACATTCAGTAAGCGTACAAAGAGAAGCAAGAGATGGAGATCAGAAAGGACTGTTTCTGAATTCGAAGTTCAAACTTGGGTTGCTCAAAGTCCAAGAGCATTGCATGTCAGAGCGCTGCCCACAAAGCTGATTAGTATCAGGTTGGGTTTAACAAAATATCAATTGCAGATATGAAAGAGTCGACTGTCAGAAACAAGACAATTCTACAAGTGAGAAGTGTAGCTCATTTGACACAAATATTAAACATGCACCAAACCTTTCCTCATTAATGGGAAAGAAAAAAAAACTTGACAACTTTATCTGACTCTGTGTGTGTGTGTGTGCATTCATGGGGAGCATTGATTTTTCTAGCCCTAGTTTCTTAAAGATGAATTCACCTGACTGAGCAGCAGATCGGATCAAATCTTAAAATCTCTCAGACAATCGCTCCTCTCCTCCCCTCAGGATAGAGGGATGAGATGGGCAACAAGGTGGATTACTGGGGGAGGGAAGATGGTGGCAATTGAGAAGAGTGGAGTGCATCATTCTATTCATTTCATTTCTATATGCAGGTTTGACAGCTGTTACATATATGATTTAGATGAAGTGTCAATCACGTAGACCTCATTTACATATCTATCCATCCATCCATGTCAATTTCCAAATCCAAAGCAGTTTCCAAATCCAAATCTGTTTCTGTGCATTTGTAGTGAAATTAGATTAATCAGATGTACTGTATAGATGCATTTCTTTCTCTGCAGATATATAGTTGCCGGTTGGCTGATACGGCAGCTCATGTAGAAGTGTTTTTTGTTTCGTGTGATTGAGTGATAGTCGGTATCTCTAAGAGAGACCTTGTTTGCCGCCTTGAGACAGTGACAAGCAGATACATTGTGGCACTGTAGAGGGGCTTAACGCAATCTGAGTGGCCCTAAATTTATTACGGCCAACTGGAGGCCTCGGGGGAGCAAAGCTCAGTCCCTGATTGGCTGGTGAGATTATCATCTCTAATTGGATGATTATGTTACCCACAAGTCCATTCTCTGGTTATGCTGGCCGTCGCGGAACTGCCAGAGGTGATGAATATTGAGCGCCCATCGTGGTCCGTCTATCAGCCCACACACATAAACACACAAACATCAACAGATCACTGTCACATTTTCTACGCTTCTCCACTCTTATTGGGGCTTAATTGATTTTGGAACTGGCTGTGATACTTCATTTTAGCTCTGCAATGGGAACTTGGCTGTACAATGTTAGTCACGTGACTGTGTCTCGTCGAATACAGGGTGAAAAAGAACCGTTTTGTTTTAAGACATTGTTATTACAATGTAGTATTACTGTAATTAGCATTCCAAGAGTAATTTCTTTTTAAGTATTGGAGAAATTGTTTTATTCTATTAACAATTTCAATTCAGACCTGTGGAACATAAAAGAAGATATTTGAAAGATTGCAATGACTGCACACTATACTGAGTGGCATATTGTATGAATTAAAGCATTTAGCCACTTTTAGCTCATAATAACCCCACTTAAATTGGATGTTGCCACTTGTACTTTGCATTTTGAATCCAAAAGTTAGTGTTGTGTGAGGAATAGACTACACTTCCATGCAAAATTCACTGAAATTATCCTCTCCACTATAACTGTCGATTCACTTTTTTTTCTTGGGCATATTTAAACTTGATCAGTTATTAGAGATGAAATAAAACTTGGTGCAGTGTTTTATTTTTGTATTTTTTTGACAAGTTTCAAGTGATGCAACAGGAAAGTCAAACCTTGAATGACACATATATACGGAAAGCTACAGTTATGAAATGTCTTGTTAAGTTCCAACACATTTTCTATATAAAAATTGACAGTTTCAGTGGAAGAGAGGCTGTTCTGTTAAGTAATTGGGATGTGGGAAGAGGAGCAGAACAGAATGTTGGGTGTACTAATGATTGCAGTTGGTAATCTTTAGAATTTTTAAATCTATGATAATCTATATATCTAACTTGTGTAGTCTATATAGGGTTACACTTTATTTTGATAGTCCGCTTTAGACATTCTACTAACCTTAAGTTACTTTGTAACTCGTCAACTACATGTCTACTAACTCTCAGAGTAGCCTGTTAGGGTTGGTTTAGGGTTAGTAGAATAAGTTGACATATACTTGCAAAGATGCTCATTGTTAGTATGTTGCGATGAAGCAGACAGTCCACTAATACTCTAATGACTGCTAGTTAACATGTAGTTACTTAATGTTAGTAGAATGTCTAAAATTGGAAATAAAGTGTTACAATATATATTGTTTATTTCTTTGTCAAAGATGGTGCTAGATTTAAATGTGGACAATATTAGTTCTAAATGTTGGAATTGAGTATTTAACATAACAAGAAATTTCGACAACCAGTAATCTAGTTATTGCCCAAACATTATTAATATGGATTTCACACCGTTTTACAACTTCATGTTGATTGCACACAGTGGAATTACACTGTGACTAAATGTTAAAAAATTATGAAAAGTGACTAATCATTTTAATTAAGTAGATTGAACAAGCTGCAAATCAAATTTTATTTTTTTTCTGAGTGCAGTTGAAATCCTTTTATTCGACTCTTGTATTAAAACACATTCAGAAAACTCTTTTGAAATCATCCCCACTTGACAAAAGAGAGAACATCTTCTGCGGCTCTCTGAATATGCTCAGTTTTCCATGCTTGCATCTCCAGGTTACAGGGTCCTCCATTAAAAACCTGCAATAAATCCACCTGTCCATCTCATCTCAACGTTCAAAGCCACAATGTCACAGAGAAACTAATATCTGTACCCTTCATTCACTCGCTCGTGCTTTATTTACCTGCTGACCCCCATCATGGTCCAAATGCACTGATCCATGTCAGCGTGACAGACAGGGTGTGCATGGCCGCCGACCGATTCATTTCAGCTAGCGGGCTGAGGAGGTGGGGAGGGGCACGCATCCAACCCACACTCATTCAGATGTCTTTCTTTCAACAAGCGATAGCTCAACCTCTCGTAAGCTCACCGTACGCCACCCGGGGCTCCATTCGCTGACCGCAATCGTTTCGGCGAGGTTATAAAACTGTTCTAAAGCTTGTAGAGTAGACTTTTGGCTTGCTTTTGTGTCTTTTGGGTCAAATACAAAAATAATAAGCGGTTTCACATAGCAGCCTTTGAAAACCACAAAATTTAGCTTCTTTCTATTGATGTATTCGGTTTGGCACCCTGCTCCAGTGTTGGCTGCCCTCGCTCTCAGCTGTGTTTGTGTGTGTGGGCTGCTTATGCAAGCACCGCCGGAAACGCAAAGCACTTGAATCTCTGACTCTTGGCCTCTTTGACTTCGCTTCCGCTTTGTTGGTGTACTGAGAACATTAGCCGGCTGTTCTCGGCTCTGTCACCTCCTACTGTTAAAGGAATAGTTCACCCGAAGATGATTCTGTCATTATTTACTCACCCTCGTGTCATTCCAAAACGTATGTTTTTTTTTCTCCTAGTAGAATGAAAAAAAAAAATAATAGGGTAACACTTTATTTTGATGGTCCACTTTAGATATTCAGCTAACAGTAAGTAACTTCACAACTCCATGTCAACTAGCAGTCATTAGAGTATTAGTAGACTGTGTGCTTAATATCTTCTAACTAGGGCCGGGACTCGATTAAAAAAATTAGAGGCTTTGTAATTAATTAATCAAAATTGATCGCATTTTAATCGCATATAAATATTTGACCTGAGAACAGTGAGAAGTAAGTGTTTTCATATGGATTTTTAGTGTACCATTGAATAATGACTGAATACATAAGCTTAAGCAACAAAATATTGTTTCTTTTTGTTCAACCAAGTCCAACAGACCATTGCATTATTGCCATTAAGTGTAGCGATAGGATATTTAGAAATATAGTAGCATACATTTCATACATTCAGGAACCCTATAGGTAGGTAGACCTTCTGTAAACTGTTTTTTAAGTATAACACAATACGTTTGGAGTGAGATTTGATCTTCTACAGGGGAGGAGCCACAAAATATTTGCACACCAGCCCCTCTGGCCCACCCAATTCTCTGAAGTTATTACTAGCAGTTTAATTTTACTTATTGTTCATAAATGATCAAATCTGATAAAAGAGTCAAATTCATCCAAATGAAATAAATAGCTTTATATATATAAAAAAAATACAAATGTATCAAAAATAAACAGATAAATTTAGTGCCAAAAGCCAAAACCGAACACTTAATGTACATGCATACTGTACATACATAAAATAATACTCATAAATAAATAATGAATGGATTACCTAACGCATTCGTCATTATTGCTCTTTCAAATTCTACTCCGTGTGTGCGTGCGCGCGCCCATGTTGCCAAGTAACGAACGTGCTGGCAAGCTGGCACATCGTATGCTTGCTCCTCGTTTATTAATTGTATATACAAGTTATAGTTGTCTCTTACTTTTCAGCGTGAGAAATACAAGTTGTTGCGTGAGAGTGTGTGAACTGGCTGAAATGCGTGAGACTTGAGAGCCCTGCTTTAAAACGCTAGTTGCTGCTCCAGTATAATCGGTCTGCCGAAACTCATCAAGTGAGAAACGTTCCACAGTGCAAAAAATAAGTGCGATTGAAATACGTTAAAAAAATGTACGCATTATTTTTGTGTAATCTAAATTAACGCGTTAAAGTCCCGGCCCTACTTCTAGCACTTTATTTTGATGTGTCCACAACACACTACATACTGACTATGATCAGAAACTATGTATATGTCAGTTTTTTCTACTAACCCTAAACCTGCCCTAACAGTCTACTCTAAGAGTTAGTAGACATGTAGTTATGAATTAACAAGAATTAGCTGACATGTATTTGACAGGCAGCAACAAATGTACTTATAGTTAGTTGAATGTCTAAATGGACAATCGAAATAAAGTGTAAACAAAAATAGTACAAAGGCCTATTCATTATAACAGAAGGCTTGTTTTGGCATCTGTGATTTTTGATTTCTAAAGACTTCAAATTAAGTCCATCGCATAAATGGAGATGCTGTTTAGTGTTTGTTGGATGACCCATCACTCATTTCATCTCATGGCACCAACTAAGGACTTATAATGACAGTAAGAATGATGCAAAAAGTTTCTGTTCTTACTTAACTACTTATCTTATGAATTTTTTATGCTCCTACTATGATGTCAACTCTAGAACAAAAACAAAAGGTAGGTAACACTTTATTTTAGGGTCTATTAACTATTTGCTTATTAGCATACATCTTACTAGAATATTAGCCATTTATTAGTAGTAATTAAGCATATATTAATGCCTTATACTACATCCCTAATGCTACCCAATACCTAACAACTATTTTACTACAGTAACTATTAATAAGCAGAAAATTAGGAATTTAGTGAGGGAAAAGTCATTGTTAATAGTTAATAAGTGTTCTCTTTTCTAGAAAGGAATAAAATCATATTTACTGACACAAAGAATAAGAGAAATAAGCTGACACAGCTGTTAAATGGAAATAAATGGATAATTATACGATGAATGCCATTGTGTCAAGTGAAACTCATTGAGGAAGTATTGTTTGCATTATCTAGTCATAGTCATGTGATCTAATGGAGTAACAAAATAACCCATTTTATTAGTTTACGCATCTCATGGCAATCTTTGTACAGTATATGCTAATGCCAGTCTCTGGAAAGAGGATTGGTTTGTGATATTCGTGCCTTGAATGTTCTGCCCAATGGAGGTGATTTTTATTTTATTTTTTATTCTGCTGGTTGTGCTTTGTTATGTTGTGTATTTCATCTCAACAGTCTTAAACATGATGTGCTTGGGGAATATCAAACTTCTGGAGCTCTGAGAGGATCCTTGCAATCTGGAATAGGCAGCTGGCAGCTGGAAACTCAGAACCTGGTGTTACCATTGTTGACTCTTTCCTCCCTGGACTTGAGGCTCAGAACTTGGCGTATCCATTAGGCTCTCTCGGGGATACAGAGTCAGTATGTGGATGTTATTGTCTCAAACTTCACACAGCAGAGTCTCTGAACATCTCTTGAGCTACTTTTATCCCTTTCTAATGATCAGTCAAACACCATCGCAGCCATTTCTATTCTAGCAGTTGAAAGGGACAATGCAGTCTGCAATGAAAATAACGCTTAACACTTGTCCTAACCAGACCAAATGTGATACGATTATAGCAGAAATCAATTCACATCACATCCAAGCAGAAAAGCACATGGACTTTGCAAATGTACTGCTTGCTTTACAATCGCAATGAAATAAATTCATGATCATTTTAACATCAAAATACACACTCATTGACTGGTGCAAGTCATTTTCAAGATCTGAGGTCATTTATACAGTGATGCTTTATTTATGGAAATTACAGTAACGCAAATATTTTGATGTTATATTTTTGAAGTTAAAGAATCTTTGGAGCTTATACCATTGTTGTGTCTGGTTAACTCTGATTGACATGTAAAATACATTTTATCACACTTTGGCATTGTATCTTAACTGTATCATTCCGTAAACATACTGTTGGTCGAAAAAAATTTGTTACACGAAATCCTGAGTTTTTAACCCAGTCTCATGGCTATTTGTCTGTGTTTTAGTTAGTGGCTAATTCAAACAACCTCGTTGATCGTGAGATAGCTAAATTTTGTTGAAATCTTGCATATTAAGATGTATTGAATGCAGTGAAATTATAGATTATTCTACTCATTAATAATAAGGGCAGAGTCTTCATTTTTGGGTGTTAAATTTCTTTAAAAATGGCTTTTGGCAATCCATCCTTGGGGACGTAAATGCAGGCGCTCTATCAACGCATACTTTCTAAAGATGCGCTATAATTCCTTCAGCTTGGCTAAAGATGGAGCTGTCAATTTAGCATGTGATGTGATGGGCTTGGGAATAGGCAACATGATTAAATTTCTCTCTTTTGTGTAATTCAGTACGTGTCAGATATTGTTTATGGCGGTGTGCGCAAACGGAGGTGTGGTGAAGAAGCTCTGACGTTCCGTCTCTTGCTCTGACAGAAGAGGCTATCGCTTCCGTTAAAAGAGCCTGGCGAGGAACGGACACACTGACGTTATCTTCCTCCTGCTTCAAACCTTCTTTCTTCCATCTTTTGGTAACAAAGCACCAGCGCCTCGCTGAAAGGGGCCTGTCACCCCAAATAAATGATCTGTTTTCTGTGACTTCATTACAATGGGCTTCCTAAATATGGACTCCTTGAGCCAACCCTACTTGTCAGCTCTGGATTTGACGGGAAAGTTCTTATGTGGGAGGAGGGCGGAGTGGAGAGCGTGTGTGTTCGATGTGTGTGTGTGTGGTTTGACACGGGTAATTAATAACCTCCTGTAAGCCTGAAGCCTGAGTGATTTGAAGGCCAGAGCAGGAAGATAAAAAGAGCATTCACACACTAAATATACACACAAAGGACACCTGCTGTTTTTTATTTTTATTTCTACTGATGAAGTAATACAGTTCTGTGCAGCTATAGAAATTAATTATTTTGCGAGGTTTATGTTTAAAACAAGACAGTTTTGAACTAGTAGTTTGAAATCTAAATATATATATATATATATATATAATTTTAAAAATAAAAAAGTGGGGGTGGCGACTGTTGCACTTTATATTGTATGTTTGGGGTGGGGCTATCTGTGTATCAACCAATGGCATACAGTGACACCTGTTTGAAAACATTACAGTAATTTAACAGTGCTGCTATAGCGTTGTAGCAATCACACATTTCACCTTTACAGCGACCAGAGAACAATAACCTAATATTAACGGTTAGAAAATGAGCTGGAACTCTTGAGGGAGCTGCGATTTGATGTTGGGGGTAGGAAAAGATGATAAAAAATGAAAGTTGGAGAAGAAACCGATGTGACAGTTCAGGATCCAGAGATAAAGGAAAATCAGGGATAAAGAGACAGACAGAGAAAGGGGTAAGACGCGAATGAAGGAGATTTCCTATTCCGTCAGACAGACCGTAGCTCATTCATTATTTTGTGGAAGCAATTACCACAGCCACCTGCTTTATCTGTAGCGCTCATTGTTTCCAGAGCTGTCTGAGCCCCCTCTCTCTCTCTCTCTCTCTCTCTCTCTTTCTCTCTATCTCTCTGTCTCGTTCAGTAATGGTGGCTCAGCTCGCTTTGATTAAAGAACTCCATTTCAGCGTGTTAATAATGAATAGAACACACACACATACACACCGGTTGTGTACCATGCACCCCGTCTCGCGATCCTGCTTAAACGAAGTCGAGAAACCATTTCCCAGATGTACACAAGTATTTGTGGTCGTCATTTCGTGTTGTATTTGTATGGCTCTTACATTTAATAATCAACTGTTGCTGCACAAGCCTGCTGATAAGTGCAGCTTGACATAGAAAAAAATGCAATTACAATGTTGGTACGGATAAAACAGAGGTACCCTGGCTTCATTGTTGGAACTTTAGCCATGATTTCATCAGCTGAACAAATAAATAATCACTGAAGCGAATCCACTTCTCGATGGTGTTTATTCTGGTCTTGACCAGGACATAATTAATATGGTAAGATCAATAAATAAGATGTTCTAAATGTTATTTTAAAAGTGGCTACCAGTAGTAATAGGAAATAAAAGAGAGAGAACTGTACTGAGATTATACTGGGAAACATTTAATAAACTGGCACTTTCTGACAAAAAAATTAATATTTAATTAGGGGGGGGGAATGTAGGGTGGGATTGATTGGGAATTCAGTTAATGGATTTATGATCCGAAATTGATTGGATGGTGAAAAGTGGGCGTTTAATTTTCATGCACTGTAAAAAGTCAAATTGTGGAGCTTGATCTGATCCTCAAGAATGACTTTATATAACTTAATGTATTCCTCCTGTATTAATTCAGTGGTATCGAATTATAATAACTTCTAAAAAGCCAGTCTATTTTTAATAACTTTTTTTATTAGCTGGCTCACAAAACATTTATTTATTTATTTATTTATTTATTTTAATGGATGACCACCTTTCTGCTAAACAGCTATGAGATGAATGATTTTGCTCCTCCTATATCTTAAAAGCAAGGTTCATGCACACAGGAATACATCTGGAAAATATTTGTATCCAAATGCAAGTCATTGGCCTAAAGTCAGCCTTAGTTTAGTATTTAATCTTTTTTATAGCATGTATTAATGTTTCCATTTGGCAGATAGATAGACAGATATATAGACAGACAGATAGATTGACAGATAGATAAATAGATAGATAGTAGGGATGCACGATCATCATTTTTCATGGCCAATTCCGATACCGATTTTTTTTAACAAGCAATCTGTCTGATTCCCATACCAATTTTTTATACTTAAATACTTTTTTTTGCCTGGCTTCCGTGACTATAAAGCTCATAGGAGCTTAGTCTGGCCAAGCTGCCGCTTAACCTGCGTCCATCAGATGCCTCTGTATACTACTGGACGAATCTACAACCAATCAGACCATTCATTCCGATGACGTATGTGTAGCGACGGAACCTGAAGCCACCGTAACCAATTGTAGCTAGCTTCATTAAAGCAGTAG
>JAUMHQ010000051.1:11326503-11338953 GCA_032361165.1 Enteromius paludinosus | reverse complement strand
GAAATGCTCTAAAACGGCAGCTTGGCCAGACTGACTTTGCTCGCGAAATAGAATGTAGCGTCACAGGAAGTATGGGCAGGCTCAGGCTAACTTTTTTTATGCATATACAGAAACAAATGTTTGCCATTTAACAGAACGAACTTTCTTTTGGCTTTTCAAAACAATAACTGTAGCCATCTGGCAGCAACTGCCGTTAAAACTTCACCACACTCTAACAAAAACAATTACATAAAGTTTACGGTAAAAAACTGGCAGCTGTGGTTGCCGAAATAAAACGGTGAAAAATACAGTAACATTATTTTTTGTTTTTCCGTTTTCTGTTAAATTTACTGTTAAATATCGTAATTTCTAATAATAAACCATGAAAACTGATATAATGTTAATATACCAACCTATTCAAGTAGTAAAATCTACTTGTACCTTTGAAATACATTGATAACTACGACGGAGTTTTAGTGCCACAAAAAAATAAATAAATTAAAATCTAAAACTACAAGATTAAAGTCGAAACTACGAGAATAAAGTCGTAATATTACGAGAATAAAGTCAAAACTACGAGATTAAAGTCGAAAAAAACTAAAAAGTCAAAATATAGTATTTAGTATAGTATACTTGTAAATTACCCGGATTGAGAGAAGGCCAAAGTATATAGGCATATTTGAATATTGTTGCGTCCGAGCGGCCGCTTGATGTTACTGGGATGAGATCTAAGAAATCGCGGAAACCACTTGATATCAAGTACAGTATATGATATTTATTAAAGCGCTGAACTTTTGATCTAATAATAATAATAATAATAATAATAATGAGCTAAATACAGCGATCTGATAAGTAAAGAGCGGCCGCTCGGACGCAACAACATTCAAATATGCCTATATCTGGTGGCCTTCTCTCAATCCGGGTCTTTTACAGGTGCACTATACTAAATACTATATTTCGACTTTATTCTCGTAGTATTTCCACTTTTATTCTCTTGGTTTCGACTTTAATCTCGTAATATTATGACTTTAATCTTGTAGTTTTAGATTTTTGTTTTTGGTGGCACTTAAACTCCATCGTAGATAACCACCAAAAGCAAATGGTGATGAGAAAGTCACATGGTGAACCAAAGCCCATCAAAAGCAGCTTTTAAATAGTAACATATATAGAAGGTTTTCAGGGTCATTCACACATTAAACCCCATCATGTTAAGAATTTTTGCAATAAACATTAATTTAACAATATTACATGTACCATACAACCCTCTTAAACATGACTGATACAATAAAACTTTGAAACATAGTTATTTCAAAGAAAAAACATCAAATGCATAAATGCAATGCAGGGAATTCTGGGAATGTCAGTTTACGGTATTTTCCTTTAAATTGTACAGAAATTTATAATTTAACACTTTTTTAGCATAGCATTTTCACAGTTTCTTCCATTAAAATCACGTAAATTTTTTGCAGTGATCATCGTAAAATATATATAAATTGCTGTGATAATTAAAAAGATAGATAGATAGATTCATATATATATTTTTTTTTTTCAGTTGTAGATTTATTATTTATATTAAGAATTATTTAGCTTTATTTAAATGCCAACGTGATTTTTAATAGTCTTAGTTTTAGTTAACGATAACATTAAAACAGTATGTTATTACATAACAGGCCATCAAACAAACAGTGCCTTTGTTTTCAAGATTTACTAATGCCTAAAAAGATATATTAACCTCTAAAGTCTCTTTATTTAGCATCTTTATGCAACCACAAGCTGCTAATAAGGTGTTCAAAAGTTATAAGAAAACTAATTAGAGCAATCAGTTAACACAGCACAAATGTACTGTTCCCTGTTTGTCTGATTGTCATGTTAAAAGATATTAAGACTTGTTTGCAGAGAATGTATTTTTAACACAAGAGTATTTTATCTTACTCCACTGACAAAATACATTTAAGATGCAGTCTACGACGCAAGCCTGAATATCTTACACAGTGTTACTCTCAAGTAAATTGATCTTCTTTAAAAGATTTTTCAACTAATTAAAAACTCATTAAGAAGCTGTTTTTGCAACACACACACACATATATTTTGATATTTGTAAATAACTTTATTTTGTTCAAGGCTGATGGGGGGAATTGAAGTGTAGTGCTTTAGGACATACATCAGAAGAGATTCCAGATTGGACAACAGAAAAGGGTTTAATTTAGTTGTTTTAAATGGTTACTCAAGGGGATGGAAATATAGACAGACCCTTCTAAAGTTATCATTCTGTTGGCAATGAGTAAAACGCACATGGAGGATATAGTGTGTGTGCGTGTGTGTGTTCGAGGGAGATGTGGACTATGTGCTTCTGCTGTGGCTCTTCAGAGCAGCTGAAGAGGTAATTTGGCTTTACAGGGGTCCAGATTAAAACTGATTATGGTCATTTGATGAATTGCTCCAAATTATAGACTTGGACACGACAGCCACAAATGTGCACAATTAAAAACGGAGAGAATGAGAAATCTCTCTTTTTCTCTTCCCTCTTCGCTTTCACTTGCATGCTCTTACGCTCATTATTTATTTATCTCATTCTGACCTTTTTTTCTTATGCTTTTTTCCTGAGTTGAACTCTTCCACTGTCTAGTTTTCTCTCATACTTTTTCGCCTGATGTACTCTTTTGTGTCTATCAAGTTCAGCTTGAACTCTGTTAGTCAGGATATCATTTGTAAAGACTTAATGCATCTGTTAATTTAATTTAATTTAATTTAATTCAATTTAATTTAATTTAATTTAATTTAATTTAATTTAATTTATGATTTTTGAGATTGTGTTTTTAATTTGTATTACTTGCAAATTTGAATCATTTGCAAAACGTTTGTGTTTGTGGTCTGTAAAAATGGATGTTAAAAAGTATCTTATAAGTTTTTTTTTCCAAGAAAACTGCCTCAGTTACATTTAAAGGTTGGCAAAGCTGTATTTTTAGTGGCCATTACTTTAATTTTCAGTGTCTCATGAATTTGTATTAATATAATAGGGCGACATTGTTTATTATTATTATTATTATTATTATTATTATTATTATTATTATTATTTGTTGAAAACCATTTACTGTATTTATTTATTAATTAATTATTAATTATTATTATTATTGTTTTTAAATTGTGCCACACATCTAAAGCTCACTTCTGAATTTATTTTATTTAAAAAAAGGTAAATTTATTGTGCCATCTACAGCTCAATGCTGAATTTCTTTCATAAAAGACACTCTGTCCTGTTGTGTGTGACTCAAACCTGATTTTAATGGGTCCTGCGGCTACTGTGTTACATTGAATTCCATTTCGACACTTTTCATGCACACGCTTTTAACTTCCACCCACAGTCTAGCATTTCAGAATTGAAGTCTACACTTTCTTTTTTTTTCTGTTTCGGTCTCCTGCTCTTGTTCTTCAGGTTGTGTTCTTGACCTAGCTTGCTCTGAGGGTTTTATGGGACTCAATGTTTGGATCAGATGGTTGTCAGAGGTTACCGTGCTGGGTCATGATGAGAGACAGTGCCACCAGTAACCCCAGTGTTAACTTTTAATACCCTCTCCGGGTCTTTCTGTTGAGCAAACGGTTTTGTAAGGGGCAGGAAGTCACAACTGGGTTTAAGACAACTACAAAAGACAAAGTCACAACAAAAAGACTGAAGTGTGACTTCATGTGGGTTTTCTTAGCTGTATTTTGCAGACAAAATGCTCTTTCATTCTCTGTCATTTAAAATTTTGATCTAACTTGAGGGGTCCTGTTGTGTATGTTATTTATATTTTACCATATTAGTTTAAATTTCTGATATAGGGTTTTCTTAACACCACAGTTCTCCTTCAGAACAGATGTCATGTCTGCAGGTTGAATCAACCTCAATAACGTGATATTTAGCCCCCATGTGTGCGTATATTTCCATGGGAAATGTGTTTGTGCTAGTTTAGGCTAATTTTGAGTAGCAATTGGGTGGGTTTTGCTATAAAAACCTGGCGCGCACACACACACACACAGAAAGCGGCTGTTACACAGCATGTGAGTACTAAAGTAAACTACTTTTTCATGTTTTATTGCGCTTAAACTCTCAATCACATGTAAGTTTATCTTAAACACATAAGTAACACAAGCTAACGTTTAGCGTGCTAGCTTAGCAATTAACTAGCCTATCAGAAGCAATGTGTTACATATATTTGTAAAATATGGCTTTATTGTAATATTTTAATACTCTAAGGCTCACATAATGATGTAAACGAACCATTGAATTGCATTTTTGAACTAGTTTATTGAAATAAACTACCTTTATGTAAATATGCAGGACATCCCTTCACCAGTATTGAAATATACTGAACCGAACAAAGCAGAAATGTTTTCTTTATTCTAAAAATGCTAAATCTTTTGCTAAAGAGGGTTGGCTTAAGGTTAAGCTGTGTTTATTATGATTAGCTTCATATATAAACAATAGATGTGGCATGTACCCGTTTAGAGAGCTAAGCTACCGCTTGTGTATACGTGTGGGCCTGCTCTGAGAAACAAATCCGTTGTTTTATGTAACAGATATCCCTTTATAGATTCCATCATTAAACTGTCTGGATTACATAAGGAGTAGCTTTTTCCTCGGCCCTCTGCGCTTGCTGATAAACTAGGTTGTTTGGTGGGACAGAGTTTGCCAAGCCTGTTATCGCCACTCCAGTACAAGCGCCAGGAAGGAGGCATACCAACGGAGACAGTTGCCATGGTAACACTGCTACTGGTGGCAGCCGTGGGATGTAGAGGACATTAGAAGAGAGAGAGAGAGAGAGAGAGAGAGGGGGCTGGTGGAAGAGTTTCAAATGGTATACACACAAATACACCTTGAATAAGAAAAGGTTAAAAACAAACCATAGTAAATGTAGAATACACACTGTTACGAAAATATAGCCAAAAGACTTCTGTGTTATATGTGTTTACATAAGACCAGAGTGAGCGAAACACATTTGTGTATAGTTATTAATACTATTTTAACTCTTTTTGCAACTGTGTAAAGCTGGTAAACCTACTAACATTCCCACAAGTTTAAATGTTTACTTTGTGAAAATGCCATAGTAATTTAAATATCTGTCAAAATAATGCACTGTTTACTGTAAAATTGTGGAAAGAAATGTTTTCGTTTTGTTTTATTTTGTTTAAAAAAAAAAACACAGGTAATACTTTAAAGCATTTTATTATTTTATTATTTTATAAATAAGTATAATTGAATTTAAAATGCAAAGTGTAATGAATTAAGTGTTTTAATGTATCAAATGTGGTTACAATTATTCATAATATTAAACATTGTAAGGTGCATTTCAAAGCATAATTAATGCATTACAATTACTTTTATGATGCATTATACAGATAGATAGATAGACAGACAAACGATGACTATATATATTGGTATAAACTTTTTAGTAGAATGGTGGACAGCTGTAATTATGTTTCAGTTTAACAACAGCTCTTGTCACTGTAACAAAAAATATATATATATACATATGATTATGTATTTTGACTCCCACTGCTACCGTTTACAAAATCATGGTTATTATAAAGTTTACATTTATTAGTTTACGGTTCCAAATTATAGTAGCGATCTCAGCTAAACAAGAATATGTGGTGACCCACTTGTCACCGATAAGAAAGTCTACAGATCTATTCAATACGTAGTTTTTCTCGCACAAACACACATGGCACTGATATAAGCATTAACTTGGCCCAAATCGGCTGACAACCCATAATTCTCCTTCTTCAGTATGGTACTGTGCAAACACGTCTGATGTTTACGTCTGATTATAGTTATCTTAGTATCAAAACCAATGAATGCTGGAGGTGAGAAGAGATCACATATGTGTGTGTGTGTGTGTGTGTGTGTGTGTGTACGATTGAATATACTCTCTGATTATTCTGTGTAGCTGAGTGTCACACAAGGCACTTAAAAGACAATCAAAATCCACACATGCAGAAAATAGTCTTGATGCTTTTTAGGCCAGTTTTTCAATAGTATTTGAAGTAGCTAAAAATAAATGTTGCAATGACAGCAACAAATCAACCTTAAATGCTATTAACATTCAAAGACTGAAACAGAAAGAGATCAATAAGAAAAGATGAAAAACAACTTTCCAAAACAATGTGAAGGACTTTATGTTGCTTTTAGAACCAGTATAGATATGACATAAAATCAGATAAGATCGGAATATACATAAACCCACATTTCCTCGTTCTAAGACGAAACTCCATTGTGTTCACCTTTTTTTATATGTTTTTAAAAGTAGACAAACATATTTATTTGCACATATATATAGTATCTAGATAGGTGATTTATCTCTTCGACTTTATTCTGTTTCGTTTGTTTTCTGATATGGTTTTCAATTTAAAAGTTTTTCCTGGCTTTTGTTTATGTTACAATAAATGTTAAGGTGGAACGGAAATGGAAACTTTATGTTGAGGTTCCTCTTTGGTGTTCAGGCGTTTGAAGATGTAGTATTACAGTACAGAGAAGAGGAGGGCATTGTATGATCAAAAGGTATATTTTTGACAATTCAGTCCAAAAGATCAGTAGGTTGCCTGGGAAGTATTGTAGCCTCATTGGCTCTCTTAACGGTGTTGTTACAGAATCTACCAGTAGGGGTTAACTGCCAAAGCTAAACAGCCCAACTTCGATCCCAGTGGATAATGTGGCCTCATGAGGGCTGTCTTCAAGGTGTAGAAACCTTGGACCACCTAGAGTACGGAGACCCTTTTCAAGCCATTCTTTCATATCATATCACATGTGAAAAAGGACATGATACAGAGTGGAAACTGGGCACAATCACTGCTAATAACCTGCCACCCAGAGAAGCTCATACAAGTTTCTTGTTGTCAAGCTGCATTAGCCGAGGCCTCCAAATAGTGGTTCTAATGATGTGAGGTGGCACCTCTTTTGGGATGGCAGTAATTCCAGGCATGTGGAACTCTTCCAGTGCCTTTCAAAATCAAGAACAGAGTGGTTTTTGGCTTCTGATGTCTAGCTATTTCAGTCTTCTTGTTTCCACCGGCCAGCAAGATCCTGGTGCAAATCTTCAGGGCTTCTGTTTGATGCACGGGTTGGGTTTTGATGATGTCATGTACTAGATCTAGTGACCCGCTGAGAGATCTCCAAGAATATATCATGGAATTTGTCATTTAGCTATTTTAGAGAGGATGAGAGCTGCTCCACTACCTAAATGTTTACCTAGGCCTTCATTGGCTGGCTAATGGACTGGATAGGTCGTAGATGGCTCAGTCCATTTCATCTTTAGCTTGTTTGGCAATCCTGAGATCTCAGCAAGTGGCAAAAAATAGAGAGAATTCTGAATGAGTAATAGGAGTAAGCACCAAAACTCTGTAAGCATAGAATGCCATTATTTGATTTTCAGCAAGGGTATGAGCGACTTGATTTACCCCATGATGTCCCAAACATGCCCCAAACTTTGATCAATAGGGAGGAGGATATTGCCTCTTTATCAATGAAGACCTTTCACTGACCATTGAATGAGGTAGATCCTCAGGCATCTCTTGAATCCCAAACAGGAATTCTGAATCTGTCTCAAGGCTGAGGTCATTCTGGTTTGACATCCATAATACTGTATGCCATTGGCGTAGGTGTGTATAATTTTCTACCTCTTGTGGTTATGCAGTTTACACAACATATTTCAGAACCAGAATCTTAGGCAAGTAGGTTATGTAATTATTATTATTGCTACTACTACTTAGTAGGCTTTGCTATGCAGTTAAATAATTGTGGGCTTATTCTTTTCTGAAGTCATAATACCAACTAGTTTTAAGTGGAACTGACACTTTTTTTCTTCCTCCATTTCTGGTGCCCCCTGGATGTACGGCGCACTTAGCATTTGCCTATACTGCCTATGCCACTGGTCGGCCCTGACCCCATCCTTCAGGATGGATTTGTGACAGTTGGTGGACTTGCAGACAGCCACCTAACAATCTATAACCCATCATCCAGGCCACTTAGGACCACAGTATTGGCACCAGGACTTTTGTAGTTTCCAAGGAACAGATCATTTGCAGATTTCACATCCTTCAAATCTCATTTCCTGTTGACCATATTGTCCACGGCATGATGGCCAGTCAGGGTATGTCAGTGGTCCAAGTCAGTCATGCAATCATGTCTCTTACTGACTGACACTCTTACTGATGTCACATAAACTCTCATAAACAAACTCTCAAATTTCTACATTGCCATATGGTTAATATATATCCTGTCTGATGAATTTCTTGTCTTGATCCCAAATTTGTAAATTGCTGACAATCTGCTAAATTGTTAAAGGTCAATGATTTAGAAGGGCCTTCTTAATCATAAAACAAAAATTGAGCAATCAATCGATCAAGTTTATTTCAGTTAATCACTGAAAAAGGTGTAGGCTGAAGCCTTGCTTATTATGCCTACCCTTTGTACATCAACAAATGATGAGCGACACTTTACAGTAAATTGCACAAAATTTATTACATACTTAACCACTTGTCCACATAACAACCAAAAACATAAGTAAAAGTTAATTATTCTTACATTTAAGATAAAAAAAAAGGAGGGAAAGAAAATATTCATATCCATATTTATTAATAGTATGTCATATATTTACTAAACATTTTTTTTTTATTTATGAAGTGAATTACATAATTTTAATTCCTTATCACATTTGTTCCATAGATTTACCCCTTTTAATTTAGTGATTACCGTTGTCTTGACTACAGAGACCGTCTCTGCATTTGATTCCTCTTAGGCAATACTGACTAACTTTCAGTTTGAACAGCCTCTAAATACAGTTGGCAAGTAAGATATTCTAAGCTTTATACATTATCTGTGCAGTATACTAGTCAACTAGATCCACAAATTTCAAAACATTGGATTTTATAAACAATTTCTTTGTGTTTTTCATAATAATCAGCCTTATTAACAATCCTGATTGCTTTTTTTTTTTTGTAACATAGATATTGAGTTTAAATAACTTTTGTAGGTATGCCCCCATACTTCCACACAATAAATGATGTACGTAACTATGAGTGCACAATATAATGTATGTAATGTTTTATTATCCAGTATATGCTTTAATCTGTTAAAAATTCCAAAAGATTTTGAGATTTTTGTTTTGTTTTCCAAGTCAATTTGTAATCAATTATAACTCCCAAAAAATTATGTTCAAACACTCATTCTATTTCCTCATTATTGATTCTTAGTTTAACATCATGATTTATTTGTTGATTACTAAAAATGATAAGCTTAGTTTTAGTCAAATTCAGAGAAAGTCTATTATCATCAAACCAACTTTTAAACCTAAGCAATTCATTTTCCACTGTGTTCAGAAGCTGTTCCAAATTCTTCCCTGATAAATATAAATTGGTGTCCATTGGATCAGCAAATAATATAATTTTTAATACATTGGACACCAATATCATTAACATGTAACACAAATAATTTAGGGCCCAAAACTGAACCTTGGGGAACACCACATGTTAAATTTAATAAATCAGATTTATCATTATCAATGTGTTTGAGACCTATGCCTTAAATGGTTACTCCACCCCAAATTGGACATTTTGTGATTAATCACTCCCAAGTCATTCCATGTCTGTAAAAGTTTTGTTCGTCCATGGAACACAATTTAAGAAATTGTGGATGAAAACCGGGAGGCTTGTGGAAATACATGTAGAAAACAGCAGATGTACTACGGTAACACTGAGTTATACAACAAATTGATTAATAAAGTTGTTTTTATTTTATTTGCATTCACAAATTATTCTAGTTGCTTCATAAAATACAGATTTAACCACTTTTGGCAGATGGACTATTTTGTCTTTCCTACTTTTCTGAGACTTTTACAGGTTTGGAACAACAAGGGCGTAAGTGATTAAAGACAAATGTTCATTTCGGGCTGGATTGACCCAAAAAAAAAACTACTTGCGGGTTTCAAAGACCATATTGAGTGGTTGATCCACTGTAGTGTGGAGGGTCTATGAAACGGTTTGTCCTTTTTTTGAATTGGCCAGTAGACTTGTTAGTTGGTAGCAAGAGTAAGGGGGGGCATTCTTTTTCACAAATTTCACCCATGCGTTATGTTCTGGAACCCTTTAATGTGTATATGTACTTTGTGTCAACAGCCAGTAAACTATTCAAAGCTAATGCACAGTATATGGTCAAAACTTTTGATCTGTCTTTAACCCCCAAGACATTTTGGGGGTTTTGTCTACCCTAAAGCCTTGAAAGTTGACCTCTCTGTGGTCCCCTTCTGAAAGTCGTCTCAAAATTTAAATTGGACATCTGGTCTGCCTTTCCTGCTTGTTCTGAGTGAGATAGTGACCAGTCTCTGTAATTCTGTAGTTTGTGTGATTTAAGGTAGGCCATCATTGATTGCCCATCATATATAAAAGATGGTTCATAATGTTGAACATCCTGGTGGATGACACCAAGAGCCTTAATAAAACATGAGGCCCCAGCAAGCAGATAAAAAATTCATATGAGAGAAAGAGAAAAGCAAGAGCAAGAACGAAAGAAAGAAACATTCCATAACATTACTTTTAGATATTTCCATTAAAAATGTCAGGTTTTACACCTGTACTCTCAAACACATTCTATTCCTTTCCACTGCTTTTCACCTCTTTTCATAGCGTGATCATTTATGTAAGTGAGTGTGTGTGAGAGAGCAAGGCTGGGGCAGACGAAGGTGCCGAGATAAGTTATCAGACACATTCACATCCTCTAATTACCTTTTAATAGACAACCATTAAAGATTTCTATCATGAACCGTAATTAACCTGGGTCCACTCACATGCCACTCACTTTTATCTCTGTGTATGTGTGTCTGTTGGAATCATCCAGGAAAAAATCTCTTGAATTTCTAAAAGTTTAAAGTGATTATCTGATTTACAACTTGTCAAGTGATAACCTCAGCAATGAAGCAGGTGTGTGGGGCATAAAATTAGGATCTCTAGCCATAGACACTCTTTTAACTGCTCTGTCAAAGCATTAGATTAACATATAATTTGTTTAAATATACAGTTTTACTGGACAATAAAAATGCCTGCCAAGCAGGAAAAATGAAATGGCTGATCCTACTAATAAGATATATATATATATATATATATATATATATATATATAACCTTTATTTTGTATTTATTTTGCAGCAATACAATTAATTGGTTCTCCAAATAAATATTTTAAAGGGATAGTAAATCAATTTGTATCAATAAAAGTAATAAAAAGAAATATGCATTTAAAACTAATAAACTGTTATTTCTGGTATCGAACAAAATTCTAAAAGTATTTTGACATAAAACACTTGTTGAATTCCACAAATCGGAATTGCAATTAACAGTGCTTGCATTTTAATGCACTGTATTTTCATGGCTTGCATTTTTATACGCTGTATTTTAACATGGTTGTATATTTTCTTAGTGAATATTTCAAACGGAAATATTTCACAAATATTTTCATTGTTAAAATTCAGTAATCAATATTCACCTCACAAAGTTCATTTTCAAAATATTCAGTTTGTTTAACAATTCCAGCAATAATATTCGTTCGGTTAGTTTTATTTCACTTTACAATTTCGCTAGTTCAAATTCAGTGGTTCAAATACGACAGAGCGCACATTCGGGAACAGCAGGAAAAGCAGTAGATTACCGATCCAAGAAGCCATGTGCTGTTAGACATCTTCACCAGTAGGTGATAGTCGCGGCTTTGAGTGTGAACGTCTTCATCAAAGTGGAATTCAACAAGCGTTTTATTTCAAATACTTTAGGCAGAAATTTTGTTCCATACTCTGGCTTCCTATAACAGTTGTACACAATTTCACGAAAAAGTAGTGATTCAGTGGATGATGTAGACTGTGCTTTTGTAAAGAACAATGTTCGAGAATTTCTTTATAAGCCAAGAGGAGGTTTTCCTTTACTGTAAACAAAACTTGGTTCTTGCAAGATTAGCATATTCTCAGATCTTACGCTACACTTACATACTACATCATCCTTTGGAACTTTATATTAAATTGAATATGAACAATCTTTTTTCCTATAGTTTAAATAACTTTTTTTCCTCACTGTAAACATTTTGTGTAATTCCATGTTACTGTTAAAGTCTATTTTTCATGCCAGTTAATGGGCAATGAGCGAGAAATGGGAACTGTAGTAAAATCTGGAGTGGAGTTCAAGCGGACTACAGAATGCATTAAGAAGAGAAGAAAAATTGCTATTATTCCACTCCGCTCAAATATCCTGGTCTAGATATGCATTCAAAGGTCTCATTGCCTATGGAACTGCAACATTATGTGACCCATTACCATATGAGCCTCAGTATAATCAGTAGGATAGTTACATGCCTGCAAATCTGTTTATCTGACTGCCTTTTTTTAAAGGTCCCATAGAATGGAAAACTGAATTGACCTTGGCATGGTTGAATAATAACAGTTCAGTACATGGACATAAC
>JAUMHQ010000051.1:11283691-11298127 GCA_032361165.1 Enteromius paludinosus | reverse complement strand
CCCTGCCGGACCTGGGACTCGAACCCACGACCTTTGGGTTACAGGTCCGACTCTCTATCCATTAGGCCACAACTGCCCCCATACTACTATCACCATAGTGATACTATCACCGCTAGATTGCAATCTGGATTGTAACGTTAGTTCATTTTTTTGAGCGCATGTGGATCCACAGCAGTGTTTTTTGTTGCACACAACAAAATTCAAATTCTCCCACAGAAAATTAATCATTTAAACTACAAGTAGCCTTTGAGCTACTTAGCAAAGACTTGCATCCTGTGGGATGACATCACTAACGACCTGTTGACTACTAAATTAGTTGTTGACGAATTTTGCCATCGACTATTAGTCGACCAGTCGACTAGTCGTTGCAGTCCTATTAGACAGTGGTCTAGATTATTACAAGTGTGGTTTTTATGTCTGATAATTAACACCTCTGATTTTCTGAATTTAACAGTAAGAAGTTACTTGACATACAATTTTTTATATCAGCTATGCATTCCGTTAGTTTTTGGATTTGGTGTGTTTCACCTGGCTGTGAAGAAATATAGAAATATATGTCACGCCCAGCTGGAGCTGCCAGCTAAAGACTGTTTATGGCACTCCAGCGCTAGGACTTCTTTGTCCTAGCCCCATTGTTTGCCATTGTCGGACTTTTATGTTGAAACTATTGTCACTGCCATTTTCTCCTATAAGAAAAAAAACCTAGGCGCCAAATAATTTTTTTAGGTGCAACAGAATAAACATGATTTAAATTTAGTTTTTCTTTTTAAACATTTTGACATTTTCAGTCATACTGTCAAGCTCGTACGACCTCAAACATAGAACGTTCGGTGACGTCGCATAACTGCCAAATTCAAACTGAGATTTCACACATTTGCTGGTGCTGAGCCAGAGATAGACATGCGCTGTGCTTGTCATATTACCACAACTATACAGTTTTCTTAACCAGATAATGCATATTTTAGGTTTCTGACATTTAAATACACATAAGCACTAGCGAAACAATGCATTAAGAGCTTATAAAATACACACAGATGTCTATGGAAGCAACAATAACAACCCATTCAAATTTAATTTGCCGATGTGTTTTATTCATATCAGATACACATACTGAAAGTAGCTATAAAGTTCACTCTATTCTTCACTCAGTTTACCAGCCACTTACTATCATGTATTTCGGGAGAAATTGATGAATTTATGTGCTGTAAATCCGACTGACAGGACTCTCTGAACTGCAGCGCGAACCAACATGGCGACGCCCATCTCATTTATAAAGGTGTTTAAATGACGAAACACACTTATTAAAATATTTGTGCATTGGAATATCAGATTGTTCATTGCACGGTGAGCTAGTTTGTGAATATTTGAAATAAAAAAAGGAAAAACTAAATAAAAGCGATCCCAGCGGTCTTACAGCAGTGTTGCGCTCGCGGTGTGTCACGTGACAAGCAAGATGCGTCGCCATGGAAACAGTAAAGGCGAACGTTCCAAATAACGGTCGCCCAAAAAAAAACTCACTTCGGGGGGACCACTGGAATATTTTAAACTGCTGAAAGGGTTAAATAGCCCAAATATAATACAAAAAGGATGGTACACGGCACAGGTTTAAAATCTGCCGATTCTTGCCAGAGTTCAGCGAGTCTAAATTCTCTGTGGCGCTGCCATGTTCATCTTTCTTCTTCTGTGGTTTTCTTTTTTAGCCTCAGATTGGTCATTTCCAATTTGCTAAACAAATCGGGTCCTTCAACAGCACACACGTCACGCTTTCAATTCGACAGCTCATGACTTTTTTTGACAGGTTTAAAAATGATTGTGAGGTCGGGACTCTGCTCGTCTCGTAATTTCTCACACACCATACGAGCCCCGACCATACGAAAAGATACGATTTCCTTCAATAACCAAAAAAATTGCATGCAAGCTCGTACGACCTCAAACATCACACCGTGTAAGCCTGCCTAATGTTAGTTAAATTTTAACCAAGTAACTTTTGTTTAGTCATTGATATGTGTGTGTATATATATATATATATATATATATATATATCATTTAATTTTATTAAAAAAAAATTTTTTTGTTGCTGACCGATGAGCTTATGAATGCCCAATGGTTGTTCTGAGGTAAATGTATAGCTTTACACGAATGACCAATTAATGTTACGAGACATTTCAGTAAGTTACACTAGCCTACTTTTTGATTTTAATTCACGTATTTGTTCATTCTGAAAGATACAGTGGTTTCACTTGCCGCTTGAACTGAGGCGTTAAAGAGACTGCGCATGCCGCATTGACAGAACATATCATACGATCTTGATAACAACATCGCATCGTCTCAGTTTCATACGTGAACATAAAAGATGTGAACGCAACCAGCAGGGATTTTTTTTAAGCCATAACATGTAAATATACATAGTCGCCAGTGGTGACCTCAGAAAAAAATTCACAAATTAATACTTTTGGTCACAGTCTGGAGCCCTGCTATAGTGGCAATGCATACTTCAGCTTCAAGTATACAGATGAAAAATGTTTTGCCTCTGGCAGCTAGGGGGCATTATGCATGGTTTATTGCATTTACAACATTTATGCTGATTGTATCTATATTGTATTGTATATATATATATTTATATTTATATCGGAACACACAGTTGTGAGAACAAGATGTGAAAATAAACTGCCAGTAAATATCTGTTTAAAAAATGGCAACAAAAAAGACCACATTAAAATGACAGACAGTGAAAATGAAACAAACTGTTAAACTGCCCTTGAAATTAGTGGGGTTTATTGACTGGAATATTTAACAGCAGAAATGTGGTAAATGCTGGAACAGTTTTAAAGTAAATGGTTACACAATTTTGGTTAAGTGTAAAAAAAACTAAAGAAAAAAAACATTTGAACTACAGTGCAGTATATCTTGGAAAATGTGTTTGTAGTGGCACACATTACATTTATTAAAAATAACTCAAAGTTTATATATATATACATACAGTATACAGTATATTTTGAAAATATTTACTTGTATTTATATATATATATATATATATATATATATATTCAAGTCATTTTATATAATTTTTAAGATATAAACAACACTGTTTAATCATCATCGTTTAATTAACATTGTAATCATCTGGCAGCATTAATATATATAATAAGGAGAAATTAACATGGTTGAAGCATTTTGTAATGTTACACAATATTTATAACAAATTGTGCAAATAAGTATTTTTACACTGAATGCTTACACATATCAGCTTGAACAACACCACATTTATATGTACAGAATTCTAGTTTCAGCCTGAAATGGTGAGGTGAGACAGACTAAAAATAATTAAAGTAACAATAACAGTAAGAGCAGTTATATGGTAGTCCTTTGTAAAAGGTGACATACAGTGTGTACGCCTGTGTGTGTTAACAAGCTGAAAGTGTGTGTGACTCACAGCTCTCACTTTGTTCATCAGTGTAAAGCACGTCTGAAGAGCTGTGTGCAGAAGTGTGCTCACCTGGCCAACAGCACAATGAGAGACAGAGAGAGAGAGGTTAGTTGGAAAATCAGGGCTTTTATAAAGTCCATTAGCCGAGCAAAGAATCTGAAGCTGATTTCCACATGTGGACCGCAGTACCAGACCCCTTTCTTTTATCTGAGCCCCCCGGCAATAAAGCTTGTCAGCAGCCTTAAAAAAATCTGTGATGATCTGATATATTCATGTTTTCTGAAAACACTGGATGCATTAAGATACTTGAAGGGAATTCATTGTTTGTTGCCCCCAGGGGTGTGTTTAGTGTTTTGGGGGCCCTAAGCAAGTGGTCCTGGTGGGGCCCCATCGGTGGATTCGGGTAGGGTTAGGTATTGTTTACATTTTATCGATACAAAGTCATGCATTATTTATTTAGTAATTGAAAGTTTTCTATAGATTTATCATAATAGTAGCTAAGTTTGGGTTTATGTGAAGCGCTCCTATTCTAGACAAAGGTGGGGAAAAAACTAGTTTTCCTAGTTACTTTGATATTGTGATACTAATTTGAAGTTTTGTTGATAGTGTGAATTAACACAAATAAAAGTAGAAGCTTTACAGTTCATGATTACGCTGGTGCCTCCGTGTTCTGCTGAGCGTGCTTCAGCTTCTGTTGGATATGCGTTTATCAGCGCACAATTTATGTAGGTTAAACATTTAAATTAACATTGTGATATGTTTTTACAGTTTTATATGTAACTATGATTTGTGATGATTTGAGAAGGCTAAATTATTCAAACATTAACTATGATCAACTTGCTGTGAAGAAATCTAATCACATCCTGCAGATGCCCCTGACTTCTATGGCTGGAAAATATATCAATAAAGTCTCAAATTGATAAAGGTAAAGAGTATGATATACTTTATGGTACAAAATTCAGAGCCTATATCGTGTCACAATCTGTTGTTATAAATAAAGGTGACTTTGGTAAATTTAATATCACTGGTCGGATCGACTCGGAAGTTGTGCAGCCACCAGCGGAATCTACATCATCTCTACATCATCTACTTTCAACATCTCCGGGAGGCGTGCAACCATTGGTAGACCCTCCGGGGTCAGAACCGGACAAAACAACGGCCCTTGGGCGTGGACAACTGGACCTGGAGGTTGTGCAGCCACCAGCGGAACTCCTGAAGAGTCTATGACCGAAGTCAACATCTCCGGGAGTCGTGCAACCATTAGTAGACCCTCCGTGGTCAGGACTGACCAAGGACCCTTGGGCGTGGACAACTGGATCTGGAGGTTGTGCAGCCACCAGCGGGACCCCTGGAGAATTGACTGACCTCTCCCAAGGGTATGCAGCCACTGGCGGAGCCTCTGGGAAAGCTGTGCCACAGGTAGTTTCTGACGGCCCTCCTGTTCATGTAACCAAGACCAACATGGAACATGGCTCCTCGAACCGTGGTTCGGGGGTTGGACCCGACAATACTGGATTGAGAATGGTGAGGATTTTGTACAGCACTCCCGACTGCGACTCCGAAGCCGACTTGGAACACGGCTCCTTAGAGCTTGATTCTGGGCTAGGACCCGACATTAGTGGATTGAGAACAGTGAGGTTTTCATACGGCACTCCTGGCCGCGTAACCGAAACCATCTTGGAACACGTCTCCTTGGAACGTGACTCTGGGTTTGCACCCGACTGATGCGGACTGGGAACCGCAAGGATTTCATACGACACTCCAAGCCCTGAAACCAGAACCGACACTTCACACGGCTCCTCAGACCGTGATTCAGGGCTGGCACCCAACTGATGCGGACTCAGGAATTTGACTGGCCTCTCTGGGAAACCGAACCAAACTGACTATGACTGGGTCAGGTATAGGTTTGATGGTGTATATCGATAGTTCTGGAGGTTGTGCAGCCACCAGCGGGACCTCTAGAGACTCCATGGCCCTTCGTAACCGACACCTCTGGGGTCTCAACAGGAGGCTTGGGAACACAGTGTGTGGCCCACACATTCAGGATGGCAATGGCCATGACAGGCAGAATAGAGGATAAAGGTAAAGTCTCAGGGGAACTCGATTTGAGGGCTCTGGGAAGACTAGCTTTCCTGGAAGACTGGGGATCCGCCAAGCTGGATATCAGCATAACATCCCTAGTAGCCGAAGACTTTGGCTTGATTTCCCTCCTGGCTGAAAGCTTGAGGTCGGCGACCATTCTGGGCTGGCTCTGTATTGGCGGCCATTTGGAATGCTGGCTCTGGCTGAGACATGGTGTCCATCTTGACTGTAAACTGTGACTGAAGCCTGGTGGCCGTCTTGACTTCTAACCTGGTCTGAGATTGGGCGGCCATCTTCTTCTCTCCTGAGCTTGGCTATGGCGAGACGGCCATCTTGACTGCTGACTTGGGCTGATGCGGGGTGATCATCTGGTGTAGTGTTTCAGGAACGGCAGCCATTTTGTACGAAGGCTTGGGAGCGGCGGCCATCATGTACGAAGACTCGGGGGCGGCGGCCATCTTTTGCGAAGGCTCAGGAGCGGCGGCCATCTTGTCGTCGTCAGCTATTCCTACTGTGAGCATTGAATCGGACAACACCAGTGCATACTCCATGAACTCAAGTAGACTGCAATCAAACTTGCCCATTGGCATCCACGATTTCACCGTCTCATTCAGACCCCAGCAGAACAAGTCATTTAGCGTGCAATCATCCCATGGCAACCGGTAACAAAGTTCATAGAATTCAGTCACGTAATCTTCAATGGTCAGCTTATCCTGTTTTAACACCAGTAGCTGTTCGACAGGATGCCTCTTTGATCAATGATTCCCACAAACTTTGCTGGATCCTAGTACGGCGAAGTATTCTGTAATGATGGAGTCGAAGTGCGGATCCAAGTGCAAAGATTTATTCATGGTCAGACAGAAGAGGTTCAAACAACAGAAAACAGAGACATACAGGCAGGGCTTCAATCAGAGTCGAGTTAAACAAGCAAATAATCCAAGGCAGGCGGCAGAACAACAAAGTCAGAGAACAGTCCAAAGTCAATAAACGGAAGGGAAAACACAGGAGGGAACGCTTGGAGTTGGATGCAGTGGCAATCGCAATACTTCGCACTGGGTGAATAAAACAGACTGGTATTTATACAGGTGTAAATTGCTGCTTTTCCACTGCGTGGTATGACTCGGCTCGGGACGGCTCGTTACGGCACGGCTCAGTTCAGCTCGGTTTGCGTTTCCAATGCTGTTTAGTACCGCTTTAGAGTGGGCGGGAATATTCACGTGCCGTTATTGTTGCGCCACCTCTACTGCTGTGGCATCCTCGTAAATGCGCCACAAACAAACACACAACAATGGAGTATTTTTTATTCCACGTCGCCCCATCAAGCTCTCGCTGGATCCGCTCCTCGGTATCAACGAGAGGAGCGTCTGTACTTCCTCAATAGACCATGAAACAGCCATTTTTGGTTAATACAAAAAGGCGCGTTTCTTCAAACAAAACAGTTGCGTCCGATCCTTTGCTGGCTGTGCTGATTTAAATCTAGCGGGTCTGTTGTGTCTTTTGTCGCAAGTTCAGTGACACAGTAATGACGATTTTCTCCAGCCAGTCAGTAACTTGAAAACAAACAAGGAACAGCTGTGAAGGAGAGGTGTATTCTGGGAGATTGTGTTTGTATAAGAATGAGAGTAAGAGTGAGTAAACGGCCATGAAGGCAGTGTCCTCCAGAGGCGCTAGATGGCCTAACTGGCTGAGAACGTTATAGGTGGGGCTTAGAACCCTTCAATACCTCCAAAGTGGGGAATGGCAGGAAAATAAACACTGCACTAGACGTAGAAACCTTTTTTAAACCTATACATATAATTATACGTTTACTATAAATAATTTATTATACATACACATAACCTAAGACAGACTATACAAGTAGTGTACATAATAACTGTGCATGATAATGTGCAGAAAAGGTATTTACATGTTAAGAAGCAAGTGATGTTAAAAAAAAAGGTTTAAAAAAACGATTTGCGGTGCGTTGACAAGTAAACATTTGTTAAGTCTTTATTAGGTCCTTGTAACATGTTAATAAGTGTTAATAAGAAAGGGTCTGGTGAATAGAGAGAAAAGAGTGACCTACTCACCTGTAGGTAGATGCACAGTGTTTTTACATGTGGCATTTATAGGAAAGTGTCTGGTGAAAGAATGCGTTACTACAGGGGATTTGTCAATCCCATTCACCTGTGTGTAGCGCACTCAGAATTGCAAAAATTGTGTTTTGAGTTTTCTAACAGTTTACATGGTGGATAAAGATTTCAGAGGAGGGTGAGGTGGTTGGAATTGAGGGCTCTCACAGCCTGGGGGAAAACGCTGTTGAGCAGTCTTGCAGAGAGGCTCTGATGCTCCTGTAGCGGCTTCCTGATGACAGGAGGTGGAAGAGATGATGGGAGGGGTGGGTGGGGTCCTTCACGATACTGGTGGCTTTACCTGAGCATCATGGAAGGAAAATGTCCAGAAGGGAGGGGAGAGGAGTATTGATGATCTTTTCGGCTGTGTTCACTGACCGTTGAAGGGTCTTGTGGTCAGCAGCTCTGCAGTTCCAGTACCAGACAGTGATGCAGCTGGTCAGCACACTCTCAATGGTTCCCCTGTAGAATGGGAGGGAGACTTGCCCTTTTCAGCTGGCGGAGAAAGTGTAGGTGCAGTTGTGCCTTCTTGGAGTGTGACATGGTGTTGGTGGTCCAGGTGAGATCCTCTTTGATGTGCACCCCCAGGAATTTGGTGGGGGGTATTCAGCAGAGTTCCTCCTGAAGTCCATCACAACCTCCTTTGTCTTACTCGCATTGAGGGACAGATTGTTTCCACCACACCACTCAACCAGCTGTGCCACTTTCTCTCTGTAGTGTGTTTCATTGTTGTTGCTAATGAGACCTACCACCGTTGTGTCATCAGCACTCTTGATGATGTGGTTGGAGCTTAACTTGACTGTACACTCATGGGTCTGCAGCGTGAAGAGCAGCGGGCTGAGCACACAGCCCTGTGGGGCATCTGTGCTTAGTGTGGTAGTGCTCAAGGTTTTGTGGCCAACACAGACTGACTGAGGTCTTCCAGTTAAAAAGTCCAAGATCCAGTTCCAAGTTCCACAAAACAGCATATGCACAGCACCATTTTCTCTGATAAAGGTAAGAGTGACACATAATTCGGAACTCTAAATAGTGTACTTTTACTTGTTTGCACTGACAATATAATTAAAAATAAAGAAAGAAAGAAAACAAACACGATGTGCATTCTGCCATGAACAAGACCACTTCACAAAAAGAACTGAAACTCAGCGAAAAAGTAATGAAACATATATCCATAGAAAGCGTTAAATTCAAACTGCGCAACGCTGTCCATCTTGCCAACGTGTATATGTTTACATTGGCTGTGTGCAAATTAGCAGTATTTATTTACTTATTGTAACTGCCCATTTTATGCAATTTCCGCCTTTTCTCCACACTCTACCCCCACCCCTTATCCCAGTGAACAACGCCCCTTTACAGAAGGTTTTTCAAACCGGAGGTGTGAAATAACACCTCTGAAACAGGGGGTTTCATGACCCTTTAAATACTGGCCACACTTAAAAAAGAAATGTAAATTTTTTACTTTAGTGACGATGCATGTTATCTGTGACAATTCTTTTGTTGACAATTCTCTTATGAAGCATCATAATTATTCTGCATGACTATATTTTGAATCCCTAATCCTATACAATAATTAAACTTGACAACTACCTTACTAACTATGTATTAAAGTGATAGTTCACTCAAAAATTGTATAGTTCTTTTACTCACCTTTGAAGCATTCTAGGTAGGTGTATGTGACTTTCTTCTTTCAGACGAATCCAATCGAAGTTATTATAAAAATTGACCGGACCCCTCCAAGCGTTTGAATCAGTTTTAATGGGTGATAGACGTTAAACCTCGGAAGACATTAAGTAACGTGCACGTATTCATAATTAAATTGCCCCTGTGTTTTTGTGTTATAATTTTTATTATAACTCCGACAGGATTCGTCTGAAAGAAGAAAGTCGCACACACCTAGGATGCTTTAAAGGTGAGTTAAAGACAGGATAATTTTCATTTTTGGGTGAACTATCCCTTCAATAAACTGCAAGTTAATTGAGGCAAAAGACATAGTTGATGTTTGTTAATGAAGTAATCCTTAAAAAAATCAACCATAGTTTTACTACAAATAAAACCAAAATAAAACTTTGGTTACTATAGTTAATTGTGATTACTGTAGGCAAATGGTAAACAATGAACAGACAAAAACAACACTTTTACTATAGGAAAATCATGGTCAAATGTCATAAGGGAAGCATTGGTGATTAAAGAAACTATGACCATTTTTGTTTTCATGTTACAGTCCCAGATGTCCTGACAACATTAATATCCATATATTATTCGAAATAGATATTTCAAATGCGAAGCTTTCCATATTATGCATCTGTTTTGACAACATTTATGTGCTATCTAGGAAGCTAGCGCAGCTAGCATTGTACTGTAACTTCTTTGAGTGTTTGGTAGCGAACACCTTCACTCCAGATGCTGATGTGCCGATTTGGCCCTGTACAATTTTGTTGAGATTGATTTGGGGTTTGCCTCGTGTTGTTTCTTTCTGTCGTGATGTTTCGTGCTTTGTTTTGCTTAGCCGGATATTTCTCCAGAGAGCTAGCGTGAGGTTTTCTCCAGCTAAGTTTTAGATCAAAGTTTTATGAGGGGGGAGTGACTGGTCAACTGTGTGTGTGTGTGTGTGTGTGTGTGTGTGTGTGAGTGTGCTGGATCCGATCAGTGGTTATGGGAGTCTGTCATTAGAATGGGAAGATATGTATCACAGCACCTTCCACTAACACCAGCTCCACAGGTAAACATATCCTTAATAGGATTCCTGCAAGACAGCCGTGTGTGTGTGTGAGGAAAGAATGAGGGAGATGGGGTTAGGGTGAAGTTTACCGTAACCTCAATCTCACTCCTAATCCTTCCTAAAGGGAACATGACGGAACATGATTCCAATTCCGAAACCCAACTCTAAACAAAACCTCGCAGAGCACTGACCTCTCCCTCTCTCTTGGTCTTTCTCTTCCGCTTATCTCCTGAAATAGGGCGCCATGTTAAGTTGTTTTAATAGCCGAACAGTCAGTGGAATCTGAGTCCCATTTATAGAACATAAACTTATTTTATCACTCTTGAATGAAGACATGTTAGGTTAATGACATGTTGGATGTATATGAACTAAAGTAACTCTCACCTAAACAGGCAAGATGCGATAACAATGATAAAAGCAAATTCTCCATGTTATTTTGAGGAATAAATCACTTGAAACTTTTTTTTTCTTTCTTGTAGTAGGTACGATGCAAAGTGTCTAAAAGATCCTTGGAATAACTAAAGACACACAAATATGAAACAATTACCTTTTTTTAACAATGTGACTATGCTTTTTAGTTTTAATTAAAAACACATGTGCCTAATAAACAGTTATATTTAAAAGTTATATATTAAAACAACAACACACACACACATTCTTGTTTTGAAATAAACATCATATTAATAAATAATACTTACAGTGTGGCAAAAAAGTATTTTGTCAGCCACAAGTTGTGCAAGTTCTCCCACTTTAAAAGATGAGGGAGGCCTGTAATCTATGAGAGAAAAAATCTGAAAAAAAAAGAAATCAGAAAATCACATTGTAGAATTTTTAATGAATGAATTGGTAAATTCCTCTGTAAAATAGGTATTTTGTCACCTACAAACAAGCAAGATTTCTGGCTCTCACAGACGTGTAACTTCTTCTCTAAGAGGCTCCTCTGTCCTCCACTCGTTTCCTGTATTAATGGCATCTGTTTGAACTCGTATCAGTATGAAAGTCACCTGTCCACAACCTCAAACGGTCACACTCCAAACTCCACTATGGCCAAGACCAAAGAGCTGTCAAAGGACACCAGAAACAAAATTGTAGACCTGCACCAGGCTGGGAAGACTGAATCTGCTATAGGTAAGCAGCCTGGTGTGAAGAAATCAACTGTGGGAGCAATTATTAGAAAATGTAAGAACACTGATAACCCTCGATCTGGGGCTCCACGCAAGATCTCACCCCGTGGGGTCAAAATGATCACAAGAACTGTGAGCAAAAATCCCAGAACCACACGGGCAGACCTAGTGAATGACCTGCAGAGAGCTGGGACCAAAGTAAAAAATGATACCATCAATAACACACTGCACCGCCAGGGACTCAAATCCTGCAGTGCCAGACGTGTCCCCCTGCTAAAACCAGTACATGTCCAGGCCTGTCTGAAGTTTGCTAGAGACCGATTGGATGATCCAGAAGGTCAATGGGAGAAAGTCATATGGTCAGATGAATACAAAATAGGCAAAAAAAACTTGTGTTTGGAGGAGAAATTAAGTTGCATCCAAAAAACTCCATACCTACTGTGAAGCATGGGGGTGGAAACATCATGCTTTGGGGCCATGTATCGTGAGATTTTGAGTGAAAACCTCCTTCATTCAGCAAGGGCATTGAAGATGAAACGTGGCTGGGTCTTTCAGCATGACCATGATCCCAAACACACCGCCCTGCAATGAAGGAGTGGCTTCTTAAGAAGCATTTCAAGGTCGTGGAGTGGTCTAGCCAGTCTCCAGATCTCAACCCCACAGAAAATCTTTGGAGGGAGTTGATCTGCATGGAGGAATGGGCCAAAATACCAGCAACCGTATGAAAACCATGTGAAGACTTACAGAAAACCTTTGACCTCTGTCATTCCCAACAAAGGGTATATGACAAAGTATTGAGATGAGATTTGTTAGTGACCAAATACTTATTGTCAAATAAATTCTTTAAAACCCTACAATGTGATTTTCTGGATTTTGTCTCTCATAGTTGAGGTATATCTATGATGAAAATTACAGCCCTCTCTTATCTTTTTAAGTGGGAGAACTTGCACAATTGGTGGCTGACTAAATACTTTCCGAATACTTTTTTTGTGTCTTTGTGGTATTTAAGGACACAATAAACAAAAAGGCTTAAACATTGTTCAAGATTGCCGTTAGTTTCCTGTGCAGGGTAGGTTTAGGTGTAGGGTTGGTGTAGATAATACAATATGCCATGATTTAGATTGCAAGGTAAATGGGTGGGTGGATGGATAGGAGTGTGTGGGAGTGAGTCAACCTAGCTTACATGCCAAGGGCTGTTAAAACTAGCATGTCTGCATTTGAACCTTGAACTCTTGCCGTCCTAGCTCTGCTATGCACCAAACACCGCTCTATCTCTCCTGTCATTCTGCTCCTATACAGTGTTAAAAATGAGAGAGCCAGACTGAGAGAGAGAGAGTAATGCATAGAGAATGAAAGACAGCTGACGCAGTTTGAACAAAACACTCTCACAGCAAAACTCTACAATTATAGAGGCGCTTAAATCAAGTCCTGGTGACCTAAAACACAAAGCCAAGTACTGCAAAACATGCTCTGTGTGTGCGTGAGTGTCAAACACAGGAACTGTTCCAAATGCTCACAAGCTCAGAAAAGATGATGGGAAGGATTCCACGGTGTAATGAGAAACAGATGACCACTTACATCAGTGTGTGTGTGTGTGTTGGCTTGGTTCTCACACATCATTATTATGGCCATTTTATTGAACTGAAAAATGTCTAACTGAATGTGCTCACGGTTATTTTAGCCTTCTCGGTCCCCTCTCAATTTTTCTTGTCTTTTTTTCCATTTGCAACTTCCCCCTCCTCCTGCCTTCTGTCTCTCGTCTGGCCTCTGATTGAACTTACATAAGCTTAAAGAGTGTTTTGTGTCTTTCTGTCACTCTCCCCAATCGGTTTAGTGTTCCTTAGGCATGAAGCATACGCAAACACAAATGTTTCTAGATAAACAAATCCAATTTGGGATGTTTTCTTAAATGTTTGAAGATAAGATGTTACCGTGTGAAATGTTTAACTGCATCAGTTGTTATCGTATGTATTTAATTTAACATAAGTGTTTAATTTTAACCATTCTCAGGTGACTGAACAGATTGCTACACAATTGTTATCTTCCATGTTGATTAAAGTAATAAGTGACTCAAAGCTGTTTTCTACAATGGTTTAACACCAATAATGAATATGTTAACATGAATCAGAGTGTTAAAGTTGTATTTCAAAAATGTTTCAAAATTCTGTTATTAATACCTCACCCTAATGTTGTTCCAAACCTGTAAGACCTTCATTCATTTTCGCAACACTAATTCATATTTTTTTATGAAATCCAAGTGCTGAACGTGAATGTATGTTGAAGTCTGATATGGAAGCTTTGTAAAATGAAGGTTGTACCACTTATGTCATATTTCTGGCACTTGAATGTGCTGTCTATAGAAGGACAGAAATCTTTTTTTTTGGTTTGCAACAACGTGGGAGTGAGTAATTAATGACATAATTTTTATTTTTGGGTGAATTATTGCCTCTACATATTAAAGGAATAGTTCACCCAAAAATTACAATTATGGCATATTTTACTTACCCCCAAGCCATGCTTCTGTAGGTGTGTATGACTTTCGAACACAGTCTGAAAATGTATTCTGGCTCTTCCAAGCTTGGCAACACAGTCTCACTCCAACTCGTCACATTTCGACGCTTAGTCACGTCCTTTTTGTGTCGTTTTTCAAGGCTCAAGGTACCCCTTTTCAGGCACATTTGGACGTGAGGGGTCTTCCGTTATTTTAAATGGGAAAGCCTTAGCGTCAATATGCCGGCTCAATATATATTTATATATATATATATATATGTATATTTTTTAATCATCATAATTAAAATATATATTGGGTAAAAACATTAGCATTATTGCATATATGTAGGGGTGGGATTTTTCAATGTAAACAGTCAAAACAGTTTTATTTAAAACGATGTTATTTACACATTTATGAGCACGTAACCCAAACCCTGCTCCTAAACCTACCATCTGTCAATAAAACACAAGATATAGCAGGCA
>JAUMHQ010000051.1:11267211-11277869 GCA_032361165.1 Enteromius paludinosus | reverse complement strand
TCTTCACCATTCTTAGCATCATTGATACCCCACGAGGAGAGATCTTCCGTGGGGCCCCAGTCCGAGGGACATTGACAATCATCATTAGCCTCTCCCATTTTCTGACAAATTGCTCAAACAGTTATTCTTTTTTCACCAAGCTGCTTGGCAATTAGCAGCCATAGCCCTTTCCAGCTTTGTGAAGGTCTATTGTGACACAAGAGAAAATTTTGTCTCTTGTGTCTTTTGACAGCTCTTTGGTTTTGCCCATGTTGCTACCTAGACTTTGGCTGATTGTGGGATGCACAGGGGTCTTTATGACAGCTAACGACCTCAAACAGGTGCTACTAATTTAGAATCATGAGCAGAGTGTATCTGGACTATTTAAAAGCAAAATAACGGGTCTTTGATTGTCAAAAATCTGTCTGATAAGCAATTGATCAAATACTTATTTGACACAGTAAAAAAATTTTGTTAAAAATATCATTCAATGTGATTTCTGGATTTTTCTTTTTAGATTCTGTCTCTCACAGTGGAAATGCACCTATGCTGAAAATTGTAGACCCCTCCACGATTTCTTAGTAAGAGAACTCGCAAAATCACAGGGTGATCAAATACTTATTGACCTCACTGTAGTCACAAAGTAACTTATACATAGGAGAATGTCTAAAGTGGTGTCTAAATGTCTAAAATATGTACCTCTGTGCACTTTTTGTAGAACACAATTTTTCTCGCCACAGTTTCAAAGAGGAATGTTCACTGAGTGAAGCTCAAACACAGGTTCAATATCTGAACCCTGGCACACTTTATTACATTGATATTGGTATGTATTGCGGCGGTTCAAAATTGAAATATCCGTGGACTGTTACTAAAAGTTAATGCTCTATCATGCTGGAAATATGCCCTACACCACATCCAACCCTAAACCTACACAATAGTGTTAACGAATGCAAAACCGATATAAAAACGCATTTGGTATCCATAGATATGTGTGTTGTTAGCTTTCAAAAGTATCAGTTTTCAAATATCCCAACATATTAATATTGCTTTGAAGTCATAACTTGATATTCTTCAAGTAATAGTGCGAAAAATTATAGTTTATCCAAACTCTGTAGATTTGTGTGAAAAGGAATAAAAGGTGCCGGAGTGTTACTGCTTCTGATGGAAACTGCAGTGATATGTACTTATTGGTACATATTTCGTGCCTCGCTAAAAAGTGCACCAAGGTACGTTTATGCCATGAGACCAGATAGATTTGTTCAGTGGAAAGTTGAAACTGTACAGTGCCAGTAAAGTATGTCAGATTGCAGTAGTTTGCTGTATCCTCCACAACACAACACAACACAAATTCAAATTTTATTTGTCAAATGTTGACTTTTTAAAATGTGGTCTGACATTGTGTAACAGGTCACTATTTTGTCCTCTTCTAGATGATCCAGGTCGTCCAGCCACACTTCATCCGCCAGGTGTGTTTAACAACATTTACATTGATCTTCATCACGTTGCATAAGAGAAAAGGACACATACATTTCATAATTACATTCAAAAGCTCTCCAATCTCTGTTATTCCTGTCCTCCCTGGACGGGCGGCTTTATGAAGCTTTGACTGTGAACAGAGGCAGCGCTTTATTTCTGCCTGGTTAGGCAGAATAGATCCTCATCAAATCGCTCTTTTTAAGACAATGTGCACGTGGGCGTATGGCTTTGGGCTTATTTGACAGCATCAAATGGATTTCGGAAGAAAGGAAATATCGTCGTTTATGAAATAATCCCCTCATAGTTATTTCATCCTTGTGCTGGTGTGCGTGCCGGCGTTTTGCGCCTTTCCTCATTTTCTTATGTCCTTTTTTCTTTTTATTTAGGCTGAATAGATGCTGACAGAGGAAGAGAGGAAGGAATAGACTTCGAAAAGGATGATGTTATACATACTTTATTTAGATTAGGCGTGTAGATGATATGGGCTGTGAAATATGGCTGATGTCTCGGGTCAGTGTCTTTTATTGTGGTGGAGGAGACGAGGAGAAAGCATGCGTTTCTGGTTTTCTGTCTACGTCTTGTCTCACACACATCTCCGTGGCTTGAAAAGGAGCCTGAGAGGTGTGTGTGAATGTGTGTAAATATGGTCGCTAACAAGATTACAGGCCGCAAGTGAGAGGGTGATGAATGGAAAAGGAACATGTTGCACATGTTTTAAGAAGCTATGTTTAAGAATAACACTCTCACACCCACACAAACCCACCTCTTTCCAGAAACCAGGATTCTGCTTTCTTGTGGGTTTGTTAGACCGACCGCTTTGCTTGTTATTTAGCCTGATTGGTCGTTTGGGTTTATAATGTTTATTAGCCGCTTTTAGCCAAACACTGCAAGCTTAAGTACAGGACTTGTGGCTTTCCAGTGGTTTGTGGGGATGACGTAAAAGTAGGCTCGCCTTGTGAAGACGTCGACTACGACGCTAACAAATGTTGTGTAAATTTGCTAGTAGTGCTAGCCTGTTTGGCTTTTTAGTTTCCTACCACACATTCATGATTTTATTTTGCATGGTTCATCAGCGTACGTCACATTACTCATTGTTCAGCTATTTTTGACAAAAATCTGCATGATCAAGTGCTACGGCGAAAAATTCCCTCACAGATTTCGCACACACTGAACAAAAAGTGACTTCTGTGTGAGTTGTGCTTTATATTTTGCTACACTATTGAAATGATTGTTTTTATGTCACCATTGCTGTATGTACAGTATATTGTGTAACTGATTTTAGTCATGTGCAATGCAGAAGTCAGTCATTTTGGGCCTGCATTAATTGGAATAAAGTCCCATGAAATCCTGGTGACTATTGCAGAAATAGCCTATCAGTCACCTACTCTGATTAATTCGTTCCATAACTGAATATGTCTGATTAATATGGGGTTTTTATATATATATACATATACAGAATATATAAATGTATATAAAATTATATTTGGTTTGGCTAGTCATGATATTTAAAAATACAGTAGTGGCCACTCTGAAGGGCGGTCACCTTATGTAAAAGAAGAAGAAAAAAATAAAAATAAAATATATATATATATATATATATATACACAGTGGGTACAGAAAGTACAGAAAGTGTTTCACTCTTTGTTATATTGCAGCCATTTACTAAAATCATTTAAGTTTTTTTTTTCTTTATTAATGTACACACATCACCCCATGTTGACAGAAAGACACAGAATTTTTGCAGATTTATTAAAAAAGAAAAACTGAAATATCACATGGTCCTAAGTATTCAGACTGCTGTGACACTCAGGTGCTGTCCATTTCTTCTGATCATTCTTGAGATGGTTCTACACCTTCATTTAAGTCCAGCTGTGTTTGATGAGTTGAAATAAGATTCTCTGGTCTGATGAGACCAAGAACGAACTTTTTGATCTTAATTCCAAACGGTATGTGCGGAGAAACATACTGCTCATCACCTGCCCAATACAGTCCCAACAGTGAAGCATGGTTGTGGCAGCATCACGCTGTGGGGGTGTTTTCTTAGCTGCAGGGACTGGTTGCAATCGAGGGAAAGATGAATATGGCGAAGTACAGGGACATCCTGGACCAAAACCTTCTTCAGAGTGCTCAGGACCCCAGACTGGGCTGAAGGTTTACCTTCCAACAAGACAATGACCCTAAGCACACGGCTAAAATAAAGAAAGAGTGGCTTCACAACAACTCTTTGACTGTTCTTGAATGGCCCAGCCAGAGCCCTGACATAAAAGCATCTCTTGAGAGACCTAAAAATGGCTGTCCACCAACGTTTACCATCCAACCTGATAGAACTGGAGAGGATCTGCAAGGAGGAATGGCAGAGGAACCCCAAATCCAGGTGTGAAAAGCTTGTTGCATCTTTCCCAAAAATACTCATGGCTGTATTAGATCAAAAGGGTGCTTCTACTAAACACTGAGCAAGGACCATGTGATATTTCAGTTTAAATTTTTTTAATAAATCTTCAAAAATGTCAACAATTCTGTGTTTTTCTGTCACTATGGGGTGCTGTGTGTACATTAATAAGGGAAAAAATGAACTTAAATGATTTTAGCAAATGGCTGCAATATAACAAAGAGCGAAAAATTTAAGGTGGTCTGAATATTTTCTTTATCTTTATATTTGTAACTTAATTTTAAACAAATTCATCAAACATACTTTTTCTTCAGGCTTTTTACTTTTTTACACTGGGAAAAAACTATACATATATATATATATATATATTTTTTTTTTTTCGTCATACTGAGACTATGTCTCTGATTATTTAATTTAAAGGGGGAGTTCACCCAAAAGTGAAAACTATGTCTGTATACCTGTAAGACCTCTGTTAATCTTTGGAACACAAAATAAAATATGTTTGATGAAATCTAAGAGCTTTACGACCCTGCATACACAGCAGTGCAACTGAACATTAAAGGCCTAGAAAGGTAGCAAGTATATCATTAAAATAGTCCATGTGAAATCAGGAATGCATATGCATGCATCATGTTACTGTCATGAATGCACGTCAAAGACTGACAACGAAGAGAAGAAATTGTTGCATTAAAAACATTATTTTTGTTTCCTTTGTGCAGAAACAGTATTCTCAGCTCCTTAACTTGTACCACTGATGTCACATGGACTATTTTAATAATATCTTTACTAACTTTCTGGGCCTTAAGCATTGGGCGAACCATCCCATTAATGCATACAATTTCAAGGCCTACATATGTTAGAGAAATACGTAAATTTGCATTTTGACATAAAAAGTTTATTTTGTTTGTTGTTTCTTGTACTATTGTTGTTGTTTCGTATATTCGTACATGATTGTTTTTGCCCTTCTGCCCCTGCTAGAGTAAAAGAAACAAAAACAAAAGGAGAACTTTGACCTAAGGATATTGAGCAAGAAACACACTGGAAATTCAAACTTCATGTATGCAGTTTTATTCCTTTATTTAACTCTCTTTTAAACGCATGCACAACAAAACGGACAGTTTTTTTCATTAATACGAACACCGCACGTAATTCTACTTTCATTAATCTCAACAAACAGATATTGTCAGTGTTGTAAATATCTGCAGTTAAAGTGCATAAAAGGTGGTAGCCCTAAAACAGGATGTGGTGATGTCTCAAACAGGAAGTAAAAACTGTTAGATAAAATAATGTCACGTGGAATGCTTGCCTGTCTTCTCATTTGACTCACAGACCTAACCGTTTTTTCCCCCGCTCCTTTTTCTTCTCCTCTTAACAATTTATGACAAAACAGCATTTCCACTTTAAGATGGCCATTTTAAGATGCAAATGTTCCAAGAAACGTGACAAACTGTTCGTTGGGAAAGTTTGCACCAGAATATTTCAGACTGTACTATCGGTGTTATAAAATACTAAGTGAATTATGGTTCAATAAGCTTTTTTGGTGACAGAGACATGGGCTTCCACAGCAATTATTACAGAAAATATTTATTAAGACTAATAAATAATACAAATGAATGTAATTAATGTGTAATTACTCAGTGGAGTAACTTGAGTAACACTTATAGCATACAAGTACATGGAGTTTAGTACTTAAATGTATAATTGTGTAATTACACAAAGCCACCTTAAAAATAAGGTGTAACCGTAACTTGTACACTTTGTTATTACGTAGGGCTTTTAGCATTACTGTAATCAGTATTCTAATATGTAGCTTTTTATATTGTGTTGTTACAATACAATTATATTTAAGCTATATTTAAAAATGACCATCTTCATTTAAAACAAATTATTATTTATTCTTATACAAATACAATAAGCAATGGGGAGTGGATGACTAATAGTTCTGCAAAGTGTGCAAAAATATCAGTGACCTCTGACCTCCTCTTGTTAGTTACAGTGCATACTAAGCACAGTGTATTAAATGCTTTGAATTATAAGTTTAGTACGCTCGAGATGAAGGGTGACCGCGTAAAGCGTTATTGAAAGGCCTACTTAACTATTTTAACCGTGGAATCCAGCCTTTAAAGTAGAGAGCATATGCCGTTTTAATTTCGTTGGCACTTGGTATCGTAACACGGAGTTATAGGGACCCGCCTCTATAAAAATGCATTAAAAAAATTCACAAGAAGCATAAAAGCTCCAGGTAGGCCTGTTCATTGCACGGAAAATGTTGCATACGTTGAGTCGGATATTACACGGAAGATGAGGCGGTGAGAGAGAAAGATAGAGAGAGAGAGAGAGAGGCAGAGCTGGAGTGATTGTGAGGGGCGGAGGAAAGAGTGCCTGTTCTCAGCGCTTATCACACTCAGAGCAGTGCAGAGAGACAGTCGGAGTAACAGCGCTCGCTCACTCACTCAACCAGCCGCATTCTGTCCGAGCAAAGCCCGAGCCGCCCGAGCTTCAAGCATGGTCTCTATAATCTCAGACCTGGACCCTCTGAAGAGCTGGAACGTGTTAAGGTAAGCCCCGAGCCGAACATGCATGCGGAGAGCGCCGAGTGTCTCCATCTCGCCCGCGCTGAGGACGCGCTCCTTCCCTCCGCTCGACTCCAACACGAGTGTTGTGAGAATCGGGTACGGCTGCGCGTGCCATTTCAGCTCGAAAAAGTGTGTGTGGGACTTTTTTTTTTTCCCTCCTTGAGTTCGCACATATACTGTCATGTGTCTGACGCATGGAGCGTCTTATTAACCCCTTGAGCGACCAAACCCTCCCCCGAGCGCACCGGGAATGAGGAGTCTTACCGGATCGGGCGCGTCTCATCTCATCTTTGATGCGGGATGATGGTGCTGATGCTGACAAGACGCGGTGCGCATCGATGCGAGATTTATATAGAACACTTCATTTATGCACTTTAAGTCTATCGACTTAGGCTGTTTCTTTTTTCCTTTTTTAGGATCTTGAAATGACACATGGTGTTGCGCATCTCCGTCTACTGCGCAAACAAATGCGCGGCTTTGAAGTTTCTTCTTCGTTTTACCTTAGTTTAAACACTGCTGGATATTTACCAAGCGCGTGTCAAAACTGAGCTACCAAGACTAGGCGTTATAAACAGCGGACCCTAACACTACAACCAATATATTAGGAGGTTTATAGTCATTTTGGAGCATCACAGCTGCTTTTAAAGTGCCTAAAATGCTAAATACGCAGCTCGCCATAGGGCTTGAGACAGCCATTGTGTTAAGTCAGTTCTCTGAGTTTTTTTTTGAGGAAGTATAGAAGGGCAACCGAAACCACAGAAAGCATGTCATGATGTCAAATCGTTCCGCATTAGTTCTCGGAAACGCACTTTCAGAGGACAGCATTATGACCCTAAAATAAGATTTATGTTATATTATCTTAGCTTTTGCAAAAGTTATTTCATATTTTCATATTTTTTCTGAATAAATACATATTTTAGTCAGCTGTTGAGCTCCATCCCGCATGTTGTGGACAAATACTTAAGAGGCTCACTCAGAATCACTGATAGCTCTTTAAAAGCGTTCATGAACATATTTGTAATGAGGGTATGAAGAGCGAACTATAAATACTCGAGATCATCATATATAGTTCAGGCTTCTGGGTTGTTGTAAATTGGGGCGCCGCTGTATTCCACACTGAATTATGAAAATAGATCAAGGGTATAAAGATGACACGCTGTGCTCTCTCAGAAGAAGTGTTATTTTTGGTCAATTATTTATTCCGATAAGCAGGTCACGGCTCAGATTGCACCGAAATGCATATACATGCGAAAGTACACATTTTGTTGGATGTCTTTAAATGTGCGAATCCCATATTGATACATACTAGAACACACACACACACACATACATGCACAGTCCTGTTTTAATAGCCTTACTGTCTAGGTGACAGACTACTGCTGCATTTAAGTAGACATTTCCCGATCGATGTAGCACTATTAGTCAGTATGTTCCTTTTCTTTCTCTCTGACTGACACTCACAATCACGGTTCCACCCCGGAGCTGTCCGGGGCATAATCTTCTGGTCAGAGCGGGAGAAAAGGGGCTGATGGGGGTTGTGTGATGGATCGCTATTTGTCTTTTTCTTCTTTATTAGTGTGGAGCCTCTATATTAGCCAGAGGAGCAGCTGCCGGACCGCCTTAATAAAGACCAGCTTAAGTTTTCCTGTCTTTCTGTTGCGTCTCTCTCTTATGTGGCTCTGGGGTACTCAGTGGCATTCTTTACAGCCTAATGAAGCCACCAGACAACCCAGAAAACTGATGTCTAATGAGCACACACTCGTGTGTGTGTGTGTATTTGTGTTGCATCCGATTAACTTTCTCATTATCTCTCCTTTAGTTCAAGCCCCTTTCTTCTGTCATCCTTTATTTGAGTAAAATCTAGGTAGACGGACTGAGAAAGCAGATAAAAATGCAGCCAGAAATAACTTTGCTATCTATTAAGTTGATTTTTCCGGGGCGCAACTTTGACGTGCTGTGCAAACAAAAACTCCAGCATCTGCGTTTTCCTCAAGTTTCTACCGAATCGACACCTCTAAACATCTCGCCGTCAGTTCGCAGCAAATATTTCAACTTGGATTGCGTCTGAATATGACACATCGTAATGATAGCGCATTTTTCTTATGATCCGTGCAGTGGAAATTTCCGATGCGCTTCATTTCTTTTTAGGGCTCAGCTCTCTGCGGGATCACTCTGTCATGATCCCACTTTTCCTCCAGAAGGGCTCGATGCATTTGTAACACGGATGTCGTTTGAACGATAGCCTTGCAAATGTATTTCAGCCGCTTTTGCATTCAATGCATTTTTTGCAGATTAATGTATGCAAACATATTAGTGTGATAATAGCTGTCTATCTGTTTTTATCTATCTATCTATGCCATTCTCTGCTTCTGTAATTGTGTTCACCTCTGCAACTCCTTTACCTTTCTCTAACTTTTGCGCGAAAACGAAGCCAAGAGATGCAACTTCGTTCTGTCACTGCAAGCAACAAGAACAAAAATACCATGGAACTCATGTCCGCCCACACAGACACACACACAATGAGTCATAAGCACATGCATAATGTTCTAACACACACATACAGGCACACAACAGCCTCTCTGTCACGCTGACACGCACACACTGTGCTCCGCGCGCTTCGGAAGGCAGGTTGAGTCGGTAATGAGAGGCAGCATGCTTATTAATACCACTTGATTACATTGAAAATTACTTTAAATAACAATGACAAGTTGTTGCCTTTATTGAATTAGCAGAGAGGCAGGCGGGGGAGATGATTTGATTAGAGGCATATTTAAACACGAGACTTGGTGTTCTTGTGCCTGATGGCAGGTAAACTTGGTTGCATCCTTCTGTCTTTCACTCGTTTTACCAGAGCAAGAAAACTTGTTTTTAGGCCAGGGAGAGAGAGAGAAGCACTAGTTGAGAGGCAATGGAGTGGCAAGCATCCGTCTTTAGCAGTGGGTGACCTCTGACCTTTGCAATGTTGGTTTTAATGAACGCTGTTAGCGGCAACGGCTCCGAGTGTGTGTTTAAGCCTCTGCCCAGGACGCATCCATAATTATCTGGCTGAGTGGCTTTTCTGTGCGCGTGTGTGTGGGTGGGTGGCTCATGCCGTTAGCCTGTCCCTTATCCCCGGCATTAGCGGCTGGCTGCAGACAGTGGCGCACAGACGGGCGGCGCAGATGAACGGCATTCCATGCTGATCTCTGCACCTGTACCAGCCTCAGACGCACGCGGCAGTGCACGTCACTCCTACCCAACAGGTCTGGGCACAGCAACAAAAAGGAGAAGATCTTTAACTGAGTAAATGCGTCTTGAATAAATAAGATACAGAACAGAAAGACAGACATCTGATAGACAGACAGAAAACCGAATTGACTAACAGAAAGACAGACGAACGGACTGACAGAAAAACAGACAGACAGACGAATGAACAGACTGACAAAAAGACAGACAGATGAATGGACTGAAAGAAAGACAGACAGACGAACGAACGGACTGACAGAAAGACAGACAGACAGACGTATGAACAGACTGAAAGAAAGACAGACAGACGAACGGACTGACAGAAAGACAGACAGACAGATGAACGGACTGACAGAAAGACAGACAGACAGACGAATGAACAGACTGAAGGACAGACAGACAGACGAACGGACTGGACTGACAGAAAGACAGACGAATGAACAGACTGACAAAAAAGACAGACAGACGAATGAACAGACTGAAAGTAAGACAGACAGACGAACGAACGAACTGACAGAAAGACAGACGAATGAACAGACTGACAGAAAGACAGACGAACAGACTGACAGAAAAAAAGACAGACAGACGAATGAACAGACTGAAAGTAAGACAGACAGACGAACGGACTGACAGAAAGACAGACAGACAGACGAATGAACAGACTGAAAGTAAGACAGACAGACGAACAGACTGACAGAAAGACAGACGAATGAACAGACTGAAAGTAAGACAGACAGACGAACGGACTGACAGAAAGACAGACAGACAGACGAATGAACAGACTGAAAGTAAGACAGACAGACGAACAGACTGACAGAAAGACAGACGAATGAACAGACTGAAAGAAAGACAGACAGACGAAAGGACTGACAGAAAGACAGACAGACAGATGAACGGACTGACAGACGAACGGACTGACAGACAGACAGACGAATTAACAGACTGAAAGAAAGACAGACAGACGAACGGACTGACAGACAGACAGACGAATGAACAGACTGAAAGAAAGACAG
>JAUMHQ010000051.1:11255009-11267111 GCA_032361165.1 Enteromius paludinosus | reverse complement strand
CAGACTGAAAGAAAGACAGACAGACGAACGGACTGACAGACAGACAGACGAATGAACAGACTGAAAGAAAGACAGACGAACGGACTGACAGAAAGACAGACGAATGAACGGACTGACAGAAAGACAGACGAATGAACGGACTGACAGAAAGACAGACGAATGAACAGACTGACAGACAGACAGACAGTTGGACAAATGGACTGACAGAGATACAGATGAACAGACTGACAGACAGACGAATGAACAGACTGAAAGAAAGACAGACGAATGAACGGACTGACAGAAAGACAGACGAATGAACGGACTGACAGAAAGACAGACGAATGAACAGACTGACAGACAGACAGACAGTTGGACAAATGGACTGACAGAGATACAGATGAACAGACTGACAGACAGACGAATGAACAGACTGAAAGAAAGACAGACGAATGAACAGACTGACAGAAAGACAGACAGACGAACAAATGGACTAACAGAAAGACAAATGATCAGACTGACAGGAAGACAGACAGACGAATGGACTGACAGAAAGACAGACAGATGAACAGACTGACAGAAAGACAGACAGACAGACGATTGAACAGACTGACAGGAACAGACAGACAAATGGACTGATAGAAAGACAGACGGTCTGACAGACAGATGGACGAACAGACTGACAGAAAGATAGACAGATAGATATGTAGATAGATAGGTTTATAGAATTTGAATAGATACACTTGATTTAAATGAGAGACAATATAAATGTGCTTGTGAGTGTAAAATGAAAAGTTTGTGAGTGTATGTTTGTTTGCTGGTTCGTTAGTAGTGTACTCTGGTCTTGTGAAAGCTCAGGGTAATGAGGAAGAGGTGGAGGAAGCAATGTGGCGGTGCAGGCTGAAAGTGAGGACAACATTTGATGAGTGTGTGTGCTGGATCCGCTGCTCTCCACTAGAGTTCTGTATTATTGGCTTGAGTCAGTGTGGCGATGCACTGCCCTCCGCCGTCTAGTCAGTGTACCCATTATACCGTCTGTGTGTGTGTGTGACCAATATTGTTCCACAGTCTGACATTTTCGGAGCCTGCGTGAGCTACCCAGATGGGTCTGCACCCCTTGAAGTTAAACCCCCACCCCTCACACACACTCTCTACCTAGAGAACGTAATTACAATTATCAGCTCACCCATCACAATTACAGCTGAAGGAGAGAGAGAGACAGGGAAATGAATGCAGGCAGAACAATAGATGCACGAAAGAATGAGGCTGCGAGAGATAAAAGTGGAAAGAAGATGGATGGGGACAGAGAAATTGTACTACTTTTTATATATATATATATAGAGAGAGAGAGATAGAGAGATCCTCTGTTGTACATTCTGTGCCCCAAATAACAGTATCCTTGAGACACATAATCACCATACAGTTCCTGTAAAAAGAAAAAAAATCTCTTTTTTAATAAGAAAAAATAAATAAATTAAAAAATCACAGGTGACCTTTTTTTTACTGTAGGTCCAGTTCTCACTATTAAATAATTATTGGCTACAACTTTTGCCTTGACTTTATGGAGAAACATCTAAAACCTTTTCAGATCATAATCTTCCAAGCAATAAAGTAGCAACCTTTGAGACATAGAATTTAATGGTGTATCTTAATATGCCACTTTCGTATTTCTAGCTATTCTGAATTGTGTGTGTTTGTGCGAGACACAGAAACAGATTTCTCCCCCATTTGGCTGGTTGAGGCAATTGGGAAATGGTCACAGGATTTTAATGAGAATCTGAACGTGTGTGTGTGTGTGTGAGCAGTGCATTGTTTAAGCTGTAGGAGAGTGCAGGGCTCAGGACAGAGACCCTTTTCAGGCCGCACTGAATGTCCGTGATTAAAACCGGACTGAACGTCTGACTGTCTGAGAGAGAGACAGAGCCTATTGTCATCTCTCTCTATCTCTATCTCTCTCTCTCCCTCTCTCTCGTTCTGTGTGTGTAGGCAGTTTTCTATGATAAGGTTGAAATCCAGAGAGGCATATCAGTGCTGGATTCCTCCTACGCTAGCTCTGAGAGAGGAGAATGTGCTGCAGCTATGTTTGAGGAGAGCACTTCAGGAACCATTCATAGAGCTTTCACACACACACACACACACACACACACACACACACACATTTCTACCCATGTAACTAGCACACGGATGTTTCACCTTGCTGTCAAAAGTAGCACTATCTCTCTTCTCACACTCATACATAAACGCACATGCATTTACATACCACAGGCTTCAATTGTTTTTTTAAATTAAGCTACAGTATTTAAAATGAATCCATACTGTTAAACAAAATTTCTTGTAAAACAAATTGTGTTTTATTTATATATAAGGTCATAGGTAGATTTGATCAGATTTGGGACAAAAGGCTACTGTAAGTATGGCTACATAAACCCACAGGCACTGCTACTGTATGCTAATCACAAGTTGGAATGTTAGCTTAGCACGTAGCATCTGGGGACTTTGAATTTTACATTACAAGTACGCTGGGGGAAATATATTTTGACGGCTCCGTATGAACACACCGTGCTGTTAATATGAGTGTGTGTTGCTTTATAAAATTCCCGGTTAAACAGTACAGCAGGATTATTGTTGAACTGCCTGGATTCTGTAGCCTCATGCATATTTACAGAGAAACACTTCTCATGTTCACTGCACTCCTTTATTAAAAAGAGTGAAGTGTCTTACCAGATGCTTTGCTCTGGGAAAGAGAAAGCGAGTGAGAGAGAGAGAGAGAGAGATGGCACATGCAAGACGGAAACAATCTCTCTCTTTGGCCACACGCTGATATCATTTGTTATGATTTTAAAGCACAGTTTTAAAAGGTTTGTGGGATGAGACGTATTTGTGGGAAGAGGATGCCCTCTATTTTACTGTGACACACAGAAGTCGATTGGAATTAACAGACAGGACAAATATAGTGCATACTTTTTACTGTTGCCTTTATAGAACACTGTAGTATGAGACACACATTTATAGCCTACTCATTGGTTAATGTGTTTTTTGTGAAACAACAATAAGGTTCCATGCCTCAAATCTTCTAAGAGCTCATTTCAGAAGATGTGCTGCCATTTTAACACTGATATTGCTTTGAGTTCACATTTTACTGCAAGTGTTTTGTTTGTCTTCAGGCTGACACTCTTGATAGCTGAGCTAAGCTAACCATGCTAGCACCTAGTATTTTTTTCCTCTCCTGTCTCTTTTTCTTCCCTTTTATCCTTCGTTGTTCTGCCTCGCTGGCTGTCTGCAAACTCCTCTATCCCTTAACCCCAGCTGAGAACACGCTTTGTGTGTGTGAGAGTGTGTACAATGTTACATTAGCTAGCGCTCACACAGGAAGTTCTTGACTCCAGCTGTGTTGTGTGTGTGTTTAATCTTAATTGTAGCTGTCTGTCTGTACTGTGTCTTATGTTTCACTCCACTGCTGAGAGAAAAACGGGCCATACGCTTGTTAAAGGAATCGCACACATAAACACACACTGTCCCCTGGCATGGCCCAGTAACTTTTAGCCCCTCAAGATTAAAATCCAGCATGTGGTCCAGTGCAAGATGTGTGTCCGTGTGCTCTTCTAGGTAAAGCTGGTTTACTGCATGTGAGAGTGGATTCTGGATGTAATGATCATGACATTTCTGCTGTTCAATGATTGTAATACAAACAATTGTTTGTTTTGATCATATTAAATTCAGTGAGATACACCAAAAAAGTAATTTACTCATATATAGAACCTGAAATCACAATAAATGTAAGACTTTGCATAGAAAATAATGCTATAATGTTACTATATTATTATGTTTTAGTATTAAAATATTGCGATATTGTTTAGTTATATACACAAGGCCTTGTGGAAATCTTGTACATTTAATTTTATGTTTATTTACATTAATATGCCTTCATTTTGGTGGCAATATGTGCTTGCGGTTATCTCGAATAAACATGATGGGATGATTATGCAACAAGGCTAGAGTAGATTGAGTATGATCAGCAATAGGACTATTTTCACTTGCCTTTCTGGTTAAAACTGAGAATTTAGTGAAAGTCGGAAGTGTATGTGAGAGTGAGAAGGCAACTGTTTTTGGCAGCTGTGCTTAGCTTAGGTTGTATGATGGTTGAGTGAAGTCTTAGGTCTGATTAAATTCAGGCAACTGAGTTTAAGTCGTGTGTGTGTGTGTGTGTTGTGGTATAGACTTAAACTTTCCTTTTTTCTGTTTCCACAGGAAGACAAGTATGTCTGTTTCCTGTCGTCTCTAAGCACTAATGAGCACGCTCTGCACACGCTCACACACACACACACGCGCAGCTGGAATCTAAGCAACACCCTGCCATATTTTTACTCTTTTAATTTCTGCTTCTCCGCTCTTCTGTGTTTTTCTCTCTTTGATATAATCCCCGTGTGTGTTTCCGTGGTTACGCTGGCTTAATGTCATACTGATGTGACTGTATCAGCTACGCATGGCCAACCTCATCAACAAACTTTAGCAAAATATGTTTCTCATCTTCCTGTCTTCGCCCCACTCTTTCCGCCTTTAATCTGCTCCCCCATAATTCTGCAGCTGCCTGGGGAGCTCTCACTGTCTTCATCCCCAGGGGTCATCATCATCATCATCATTAGCATCAGCATCATCATAATAATTGTTATTGCTGAGCACTTGTAATGATTGAAATGCTTTTGTATGTGTGAGGGATACCCATGTGTAAAATGGCCTTGGCAGTAGCCTCAGACGGCACGTCCAAGGACCATTTGCTAGCTGTCTGATGCATATAATGCACAAAAATATCAAGCTTCAATTTGATTGGATGACTTTACGCAATTCCTAGGAGTCAGCGTGAAGCTAGGGGGAAAAGTAGTACAAATTCTGAACTGGTTGCCAGATTTACCAACATTTTTGCTTTTGCTTTTTTAAGGAAATCTCTATGGCCACGGCTATATTTTTGTTTTTATTTCTAACCAATATCACCAAATTAAGATTTATCAGTTGTTAGTTGATTTACAGGACATATTTGTATTCAAAATATAGAGAATGAAACAAATGCAAGAATCAAAACTAATATAAGAATAATTTAAACAAGATTTAAGCAAAAGGCTATATTCAGTCCGTTGTACGTTGTACATATTATTTCATTATTAGTACATTCTTTTCTATGTACATTAAGTAAAGTTAAGGCCACTTAATATCAAATGGGACCCATTCTTCTGACACATTTACATAAAATATGAATCCCTTCTAAGTGTGTAGAATTTTGATCAAATGTGAACTTTCATGCACAGATTTCATTGTGCCTGGAATAACCTGCGCTGATTGGAGGGTCCTCTAGGTGGCAACACTCAGAGTCAGAATTTTGCTTTAAAGAGCTATTTTTTTACCAACTCTGGTGCCACAGTCCTTCAGAGGTTTGCTTGATTCCTGTTAAACTGACCAAGCTGGATTTTCTAGTAATACTGAATATATAGTGCAGTATTTAAGGCGACTGCTATTTGTAATGATGTCTAAAACTACACTGGACATTTTTTATTCAATCCCAAGAGTGTACAACTAAATTACGCTCAGCAGCTAACTGAAAATAGTCCTGAAAATGTATTTCTAACCGATTTTAACAAACCTGTCTGTGATTTTCAAACAACCCTGAAGACTTTGATTAGCTGGTTCGAAAGTGTTTGATTAAAGTTGGAGGTAAACTCTGCAGGACATCGGCTTTCCAGGAACAGGGTTCAAGCCCGATATGCAAGAGAATACCCATCCACTGTGCCAAATGAATTCCAAAAGATGTCTGCAGCCTAATAAATGAGGGTATGGGGTGATTTCAGATACAGCCCGTGATTACCTTGTTGTTTTGGAGCAGGGTTGGAGACTCTAAACTCTGCGGGGCAGTGGACCTTGAGAGGCAGAGTTGAGAAACCCTGAACCAATAAAAGAAAAAGATAGAAAATGCCAATAAAAACAACAGAAGGATATATGAGGTGGGCAGAAGATATTCAAATTTGTGCAACTTAAGTATGAAAGACTTTATCAAAGATGGCAATTCTGTACTGGGTGCTGCAGGTAAGTTATAAAATCAATCCGGCTTGTCCCTACAAGATCATGGTCAGTGAAGTACACTCAGAAAGACGTTAATAAACAAAGCATTCCCAAGGCTTAAGTGGTCCTCCTTGTCTAGAATAGGTGGCGATGTAGACTAGACTTTATACCGATAGTCGAAAGTCTGGCTCTGCGAGACTACTTAGGTGGAAACAGAATTGTTTACCTTGTCATTTCCAATTTTTGCCAGTCAATCGTTTACACCTTTCTGCCGCCACTAGCGAACGATCAAAAACCCTCTGCAGCATATGTACAAGCCTTTGCCAACATTCTGCCAACAGTCTTGCCAAAACTCCGATAACACCACTGATTCAATCTTCTCGCCAACGGTTGCCAACGGTTCCCTCTCCGTGCTTCCAAGATCTGGTTTAGTGTGAACACATCTGCGTTCACACACCCGTGTACCTCCTATCACAGCACAGTTACGCACAGCAAGCGCCCTTCTTTCCTGTTAATGCCTTCCCAAACATCCCCATAAAAATTACGAGCAGAAACACATTACTGGCAGCGCACCCCATGTCTGCGTTTATTAGCCTATCAGGCTGGGTTTATATCTGATCACGCCTTTGTTCTAATGAGATCTCTTTATAGCCAATCAGAAGCGCATCTCTTATGTGGCAATGGCCTGATCAAATTTATGGTCAATAACCAGCCTTTTAACGATGATGAGATGTGGAGTGTGGGAGAAAACGGTTTTATTCCTTCGCTGCTTGCTCTCGGATATGCGGAAATCAGTGTGTGTGTCGGCCAGGTGCGCGGTCGGATGGCTCGCCCTCGCTGAATGCATTTCTGGTCCTCTCCGAGGGCTACACGCTGACCTGCGTGCCCAGAGCGAGGGCTCTTATCTGAGGCAGAGCAAGTGAGACGGCCCCAGGAGGCTGGACATTACCAGGGCCTTCTCGGATCCTAATTATGGGGGGAAGGTGTGGAATGAAAGTGGAGGGCCGCCGAGGCAGCCAAAACCAGACCCCTTGAGTCCCATTACAATTACTGCTATGAGGCGCCGCACACACACACACACACACACACAACAACAAGCGTGCACAACCCTTTCGCCCTGACATGCTCATGCACACACCAAATCACAGCACGTTTCTACACTCTCATTCTCTTTTGTAATTGCAATAGCGTTGACTCCCGCTCCCCCGTGGCCTAAGCGGTGCACTTCCATCTTTTCTGACGAACGATTCTGACGAGCCCCTTCCAACGATGCACACAACTCTCGAAATTCTCTTTTTCGCATGCAAGTTTGATTGAATTTGTTCGGTGTGCCTTGCCACACACACATAATCTCTTGTGTTCCGGAAGGGGTTCTGTAAGAGGGAAAACAGATGGAGAACTAACCTTGGATGACATCATAGCATTTGCCAAGCAACATGTCCAAACCTGCAGAACCACAATGACCTACACACACAGAGACAGGCGCGTACATCGAAAGACCAGGGGACAATTCTTTCTTCGCCGTTGTTCATAATGACCTGATCTCCAGCGTGACACGTTGACCTGAAGAAAAGGCCTGTGAGAATTAAAAACAGTGGGGGAGAGGATGAAAGGTGTGGAGAAACGGAAAGATAGACACTCTTTGATGAAGGTTTGTGTAATCACTATCATGCATGTCCTGCGTCGTGTTACTTTCAGGGACAAGAACTCAAGAGCTCTACGGTTTGTGGGTTAGAGTGTGTGCGTTTCATAACCATTAAAATCCATTTTACAATATCAGTCGCATACTCGACACATTCGACAAGAATGTATGTGTCTGCACATGGACGATTTTACATCAGATTAAAGGTAACCCATATTTCCCATTAAAACGGGAAGTTAGGGTGGAGCCAATACAGTCTCATGACCAATTTGTACAGTATGTATTCGTATTAGGTGGCAAATTCATGCTAATTCGTACCAATTTAGGGGCGGGGTTAGGTGTAGGTCATTCTTACAAATTCATATGAATTGGCAATTCGCGAAATACAAACAATTTAGCAAAAATCATACGAATTTGTATGAATTAACCACCTCGTAAAATATGTAAGAGTTGCCGTAAGACTGGGCTGATGGGGGATGTTAATGAGTTGCTTTTGTAATAGCAAATCGCATTTGATTTCAAAGATTGTATTAGCAATCAAAGCAATGAAGACACATTAAAACTAAATAAATTCCAGCCGATACTTTCTCAAACAATTAATTTCCAGGTGCATGGCAGCTCAGCTATCTTAGCTTTTTCTTAATTTTGCTTCAAATTATGAGTGGCTTGCAGTTTGTGATACTACAGTTTCAAAGTAGCTTCCCCAACACTTCTAAAAACACTCTGAGGAACTGTGAATTGCAGCTTGTTATTGCTAGTCAAAGCCAGGTGGTATTTATACTTTAGCGAAATCGGATGTTCCCATTCTAGGCAGCATTTTATTAGACAAAAGTACACTGCAAAAGATGAGTCATCAGTATTTAAATCATAGTAAAACTTTCTTTTTTAGGTGTTGGCTAGCATATTAGCCTCTAAGCTAACACGCTACATCACAAAAGTGTTGATTTTTAGAGGGGTTTCTGAAGGCCGTTTAGACATTAAAGGATCATGTTAAGAGTGAGATGTTAGGATAAACAACTTGATTTCCCACACACCCCTCTGTATTAGTTTCCTGTACCCCCCTGTGTGTCCTAAAGTGTGTAAAAGTGCATGTATCCTCACACGCATATTCCTCTAAGCCTAGGGTACTGGCACACCGATTTCTTCGCTGCCACACTCCTTTCATCTCTCTGTTTGAAAGAAGACATAGAGGCCAAGCATCCGTGCGGCGTTTAGGATGTGTATGTGTGTTCTCGCTTTAAATACATTCTCCTGTTAGGCCCAAAAGCACCCTCATTAATTCCTTTGATGCCGTCTGATTGGCCGGGCATTACTAAGTCGCATTAAGAAATGTATTTCCTCGCTTTTACTTAATGATGCTTTTCCAGCCACTGCAATTAACCAGGGCTCTGTGTGTGTGTGTTTGTGTCTTTATATATCGGTTTGTGTGTGCCTGTTTGTCTGTTTAGGTGCTCTTAAGTGCAACAGAAAACTAGTTAGACTACAAAGTGTCTAACCGTCGACAGAAAATTGCCCTCTGATAAGTGCGGACCCTTTTAATAGGTCTGAAACTAATGGAATATGTTTCTGCAACATTGGCGGAATATTCTCGGCATGATAAACTCATTTGCCAGTTCTGCCGTAAGTCATTTCGTTATTTGATGGACATTTAATGATATGGTTCGTTTTAATTTCACTTTTTATCTACATGTCGGCCAGTATTTACTCCACAAATACCCCCCCAACACACACACACATAAGTTGGCTGGAAATGGTAAATTAAAGTTGGTTATGGACAAGGTCTTTTTTTCAACCTAATGTGTTTTTCAACCTAAAATTCATACGAATTAGACTTAGATTGTTATATGTAACAAAAATGTTGCATATTGTATAAGGTGCCAAATACTTAGGAATGTGTATGAAGGACCACCCCTAACCCCGCTCTTAAATTTACCCCTCACTGAAACTGCACAGAATCATACAAATTACCCACCTCATTGAAAATATGTACGACCCCTAAACGGCATATAAAAACAAAACAAGCTGTGATTGGTCATTTAACACGTCAGTCAGATGTGGGCATATGTTGGCCAGAAATGGCTACAAAGTAGACCAGCTTTTAAGCCTATAGTCAAAAGGATACTAGATTGTGTTCTCGTTCTTACAAATAGCTCATTACACAGCTGCCGCAGAATGTCTCACATTCTTTGTTTATGGTGAGACGCATTCCTACATTCTCATGTGGACAGTTTACACATGCGTACACATGTTCTCCAACACATTGGACACACAGACGTGGAGACACACTTGTTGTAACACATGCTGACACAAATCATGTTCTGTCTATGTGAATATGTGTCTGTGTTTAAGGGACACTGTAACATTTGGTTTCAGTCGGGTCTCATGTGACCTTTAAAGCCGCAGATGCCACAATACATCCCATCACCATTACTTTATGGATGTGTTCAGTGACTAATGCTTCTGCAAGTACCTATATTCATAATATTAATAAGTGTTGGTTCTTAAAAGTCTTATGTAATTCAATTCAATTAACGTTGTACTACCATCTTAAAGTGGCGTGTTCAAAAAAGCATGATAATTCCGTTATAGTAAAAGGAAAAGTTTGACGGAAATTACTGCGTCTATACGTTATTTTGTACAAATAAGTACTGTGCAACACACCGGGAACATATATCAAAGCACGCTATAGACAAACTCACAGAAGAGCTCACAGCTGGAAATATTTTTTACGAGGATGTGCCCTATGTGCCTTATAAAAGCATCACTGCTTTCTAAGGAAAATGTGTGTGTGTGTGTGTGTGTGTGTGTTACTGTAGGGACAACTGTGTGCTTTTAAGAGAAGGGCTTATTTTTCTGCAATACAATACTGTTGCTGCAATATATAAATAATACATTTTTGTCAGAACACTTGGCGGCTGATATAACATAGTATTTATCGCCGTGTAGGGGGATTGTGGGTGTGTGTGTGTGTGGGTGAAAGCGGGTTTAAACAAGTCTGGGGAAATTTATGAGTGTGTCATGAGTTTAGGGCTTTCAAACTCTATCAGAGAGGAAAGCAGATAGCCACAACGCAGCTGGAGTTTAACACCGCGGTAAATTTTCCCTGACAGAATTCATCCCTCCTAAGGCCATCTTCCTACAGAGACAGAGGCGGCGGTCACCTGATCTTGACAGAGGCATGTGACCACTAAAGCAGTACAGTGTAGATGTATTCAAGATGTGTGTGTATGAGGGGATGTTTGTGTCTCCATGTCTGTAACATGAGAGGGGGGACCTCCTTTTCCCAGATTTCCTCATTTTGTTGTCATAGTAATAACAAAAACACTGTGCCGCTCGTGCCCAGAGCTAAGTGTCGTCACTCCGGTCGACTTAATAACGGCATTACTAAGATCATTACAGCATTACAGCCTTTGTTGTCTGAAACAAAATGATCACTTAACATGGTAGACTGAACACTTGTAACACGCTCAACAAGAAAGTTTGTATGCGTTAAGGTACTAAGTATAATACTTTGGTTTTACCATTACTGTAGTTCTCAAATAAATGTGTTATCGGAGGTATGCTGGTAAACGTGTATGTTAATCTAAGAAACACTAAAATCAGAAACAAAAGCATAGGCATACCTTAAAAAATTCGCTGGGTTCCATGTGAATTGTAAGATATAACATAGCGCCTACATCTGCACACATAGAGTATGTTCCCCTAACTGAGAACATAGCTCTGAAAGAATAATCAGATCTTTATTCCCCTGTAACAACACACTGTTAGGGCTAACGCCATCGTTTCCGGTAACCGTCCCGAGAGCTTAGTCTGCTAACTTGATTTAGAAAAGATCCAGTCAACTTCATACACGGGGAGAAACCAGTTGTTACGTTCTGTTGACAACACTGGATTTGTTTTCTTGGCAGTTCAGTGGAGTATTATGAGATTTATTATAATTAGAATGAATGCTGCCGTGTTTTGGACGTGGTCTGTCTTTTCGCTGATTCATGAGAATACACAAGTGCAGGTTTCCCAACTGGAAAATCCCGCTAAAGCCAGCTGAAAGTCAATGCATCACAGTTTGCAAGTCATAATAGGGTATGTTGACTCATAATAGTGACTCATAATAGTCAATAAGGTATTTAATTGATTGGAAAAAGTAAGCCAGGCTTAAACGTGAGATTATCAGTGGATAAACTGGTAACTGGTTATTGGTTAACGTTATCTAATAGGCCTATGCCATCCAAGTGTCATCAGCAGAAAGTTTTAGAGGAAGAGCAACATTTTGATTGAACCAACAATTTGCTCATGATAAGCATCATGAAATAAAAATACTTTCAATTTTAATATTGGTTGATGGTTTTATAAGGTCCAGGCTGATTTAAAGGTGCCATAGAATGCATTGAGAGAATATTTTAAATTGTTCTCTGATATGTACATAGAAGGTATGT
>JAUMHQ010000051.1:11232140-11254909 GCA_032361165.1 Enteromius paludinosus | reverse complement strand
TCTTCTCTTCTCTTCTCTTCTCTTCTCTTCTCTTCTCTTCTCTTCTCTTCTCTTCTCTTCTCTTCTCTTCTCTTGCACTAATCACTCATAATGGGCCCTATGGACTCGACCAATTGAGTATGATCAGGCATCTGCCTTAGACTCAGCTAATAAAAACCCAATTGCCAGAGATCATAGAAAACCAGTTATCACACCTGGCATATATTTTCTTTTCGGCTGTCAGTAACAGCTTGACTTCAGCCCTCACGCAGGCAGACCCGTAGATTTTCTTCTTGCGAAACAATTGGCAAAAAATACCCCCACGGTATAGAGCTTTTGCTGATCCACTGAAAAACAGCGTGAATTTCAAATTGATCGCTAATACATTTGGCATTTCGTCTAGCCGTTAAGTTCCCTGCCCACATCCGACTATATGCCTGCCACTCAGAAACACTCGCTGCTGGACAACCATTACATTTACACTGACTAGCTCATGAGACTGGCAGAGAGGCTGATGATAGAAAAAGACAGACGGAGGGAAAGAAAAGGAGGTGGCAGATGGAGCAGAGAGACATTTGGAGCTGGTTATTTTACGCTCCGAACCAATTTTATTTGCATGACATCTGTAATCGGAATCGCTGCAGTCAGTGTAATGCAGATTCCAGATCAACATTGAAGAAAACCCTTTTTGAAGTGATGGGATCTGCAGTAGGTACAGTTATAGGACATTAACGGGGTACCTCAGGATCGCAGGTGTTTGGTAAACAAATTACTTTGGCAGTTATCGCAAGTGTTATGAATGATCGGAGCCAAGTGTGCAAGGTGCAACACAAAATCCTTGTCCTTTCATGAATCGGTGCCCTTGATCCTCTGATGTGTTTTTCTCGTGATGAAACTTTCATGAGCCGTAATAAACACAATGCATTTTTAAACAGGCAGATCTGGAAGACATTTGGAAAAGAGAGAGGCGGTGAGAAACTAGCGAAGGGAGGAGACATTTAAAGAGAAAGGAGGTAAATATGTTTTTTCTAGAATAGAGAGAACGAGAGAAAGATGGAGGGGTAGGAACAGATGGTGAAAAGAAAGAGCAATGACAAGAGGTTATTTTCAGATTTAACAAAATGTGCCCATTGGGAGGAAAAGCGGGCTTCTTAGAATTGCACATACAACACTCACACGCAGAACCCTCGTTTAAACTAATCCACGTCCCTGGTGATTTCCTGCTTTCCCACTGCAGAACTAATTTATCAAAACAATGGTCCTCAAAAAGCCTCTGGTGTTGTCTCAGAAAAAAAAAAAAAAATCAGTTCATGAGTAGCACTGATGCAAAACTATCCCAGAATCATCCACCAGTTTAAAAACTTGGCATACCAAATCCCAAAGTATACATCCCCGTTCTGCGTAGGTTGTACTACACATATGTATCGAGCTTGTCCATTTGCACGGTTGTTAAAGGATAACTTGTCGGTAGAACACTTGTAAACACTTGCTGGGTTAAATACAACCCAGTGCTGGGAAAGATATGGACAAACCCAGCGACCGGGTTGTTTTGACCAAGCAGTTAGGTTATTGCCCAGAAAGTTGGGTTTTTAAACATTTAAACAACTCTTTCGCTTGGTTTTTCTATGTTGTACCTTGCGCTGGGTTGTATTTTATTAGAGCACATATAAAAAACGAAAAATGTATACTCTTTCAAGTGTACCATAGAGTATGTTGTTTGGCTTATCTCTTGGTTCTACAGCATTGATAAATTATCCAAAGAAGTCCCTATTTTAGTATTCCCAGGGTCATTCACAAGTGTGTCCGTTTTTTGCCTATGTTGACATAAATAATAGAACAAAGATGCACGCTCTTGAGAGTAGATATGGTACCAGGTCAATTGCCTACTTCTTAACGCCACTTCTTTAGTTGTTATTCTTGTACAGACACGAAATACGAGCTGTCCTAAGGGGTGTTGGGCATCCTGGACAACAGCAGGCTTCTCAATGCTAGCCAGCACCAGGCTAACAGCACTAGCTCTGGCCCAAAAACAACATGAGCTGTCAGGAAGGGTTATCACAGCCCACTGAATCAGACGGGAGGAGGGAGGGACAAGGGGAAGGAGGAGGGAGCCGGTGAGGGTGGATGGGTGGGAGTGTTACTGTGAGAGAGAGAGAGGATTCAGACGCTAGAGAAAGGGCCAGCGTACACCCGCCACAACTGAAAGCACAAGGATCGTGTGCGTGTGTAGTGCGTGTTTGCGTTCGGAGTAACGGCGATGTTGGAGCACTCGTCTGAGCTGGGCTTTGTGCCGAGTGTGTGTGTGGACAGCATGCGATACCCATCCACCGCGAACAGCGCTGTCTCCATGAGGAGCACAGAGGAACTGCTGCTGAGGTAAAGCTGTCCCTGGACGGCACACAAAGACATGCATGCACACATACACGGATCCAGCTAGCTCCGAAAGGTTTGCAGTTCGCAGCTGCAGGCGTGCAGCGAGCTGCTTAAGGAATGTTTGGTTGACGGCAGCCCTGCGGTTTTGTTGGCGCGGTTCATTGACATGCCGTTTGTAGGCCGTTTGAGCGGTGCGTGCATGCAGTTGTGTTTTTGTCAAATTGCGGGACCCTGCCTGCGCTGTATACCGCCTGCACTTGTTTTCCCAGCCGTACAAATGCGCAGCTTGCAACGTTCCCCTCTCTTGTTTCTTTTCCCCCAATGGTGGGAGCCTCTTAAAAACTGAAGAGTTGACACAGCGATAGAGAAGTGTTTGAAGATGCGCGTGCATAAGTGCAGGATAATGCGCGTGTGTGCGCAAAGAAGAAGTGCCAGAAAGAGACATTGCATCGCTGATAATAAATCGGGCTCACTTTTTGCAGTCGCCTTTGCACGCGGCCTTAATCTGTATTAATGCACCACATAAAGTGCGGGAGTATATTTGCATGCATTTAGGTGTGCAAACACACTTGCGAGAACCTCAATTCTGAGTTTGTTTGGATGTAATAATCGCATTAAACAAAGAGAGGGACGAGCAGGAGGGGTTAAGCTCCGTCCCGCCGCTAGAAAGATGTCTGCTTTTGTTTGCACGCCTCTCTGACGCTTGGATTTAGAAAGGTGGGGGGGTCTGGAGAGGAATGGAGAGGGGGGCATTCGTTGGAGAGATGAAGGGAGGGTAGCGCTGCAAGCAGTCTCAACAATGGGACGCCCTGACAATGAGGCTGTCACTCACTTCGTGGTTTGTTTTCTACCTCTGCTCTCTGTCTCTGTCTCTCTGGCTATTTTTTAAAAGTGGAGAAGGGTGCTGATCAGGCCGTGTCGGGTTGGTTTTTATACCAGGGTTATGGGCGGTTAATAACGCAGGCGTTTAATGTGCAGAGTGTAATGGGGTGTGAGGGCATTAGTTGGGCCAGAGAGGCAGCCATGTTGGTTTAAAGAGTAGATTTATAGCCTTTTACTCGTTCATTGTGCTTGTGCTCAATGGCTTTTAAAATAGCCCCAGAGGAACATGAATCTCTGAAGTGACTGCGGTCAGGTCTTCTGGTGTTACACACACACACACACACCTTTGCCATAACTCAACCTCCTTCAATAAAGAATGTCAAATATTACTGTGTCATACAGGTTCGGAATTATCGCACACACACGAGCTCATTACAGAAATATGGCCATATGTTAACAAACGTACCCTTAGTGTGATTTGGGGCTGAATCTATGGCCCGCATCGTTATTTATGATGCTACACGAATGGCCACATTCATGGGAAAACGGTACATGCCGGGACTGTAAATAAATCTGTTGCACGTGCCCTTGGCAGTTGATGTAATGCTTCGTTCGCTGAGGACTCACATCGATTTATGCCGCTGTGCCTAACTTGAATCCATCTGATGGCGAATGTACTGTAATGATATCTAGGAATGAAATACATTATTTAAGATTGATCGTTAGGTGTAAAATTACTGATATCGAACATGTCTGAATTGGCTTTTTTAGTGTTATTTATGGTCCGAAATCTATTGGGGTGCCATCAATTCGCAGTGCAATTTGCAAGTGAGCTGCCTACCTTGACATACTTTTTAGTCATCAAAGGCATGTTCAAATGTGCATTTATGATGCCTGAAAATGTTGTGCAGGTAGGCAACTCATGAGATTATCAAGCGTTGCATGTGTGCGTGTTCTTTTCAAGACTTTAGCTGACCAGGCTATTTAAATGCTTTAGCGAAGGCTGAAAGTGTTTCTCAGAGGAAGTCGAAGGGTGAAGCAATCACAAATGACACCAGGTCAGTTTGCGCTTCACGGGCGGTTATAAAAGCTTACGCTTTCTTCCTAAAACCGCTCGTACAGCACTGCCGACTTTCCGCTATAAACACTGGAGTTTGTACTCTGCAATTAGTGGCTTGGAAAGCCGTTCATTGCGGTGAAACAAGGCGATGGCGGTTGTGTCTGTGTGTGGCTGTGGCGACGGGCTGCTGTCACTGTGCATTCTGGGATACGTGAGCGAGCGTGTTGCAGAAATGGGTGGTTTTGTGTTATACTGTAGGAGAATGACCTGTCCCTAGGTGCCCACCGTCGAGCTGTGGCTCAGTGAAGCTGCGCGAGTTTCAAATGAAAATAAATGAGAAGCAGTGACCGGCACTCTCAGGGTCCCGCTTTAATGAGGGGAACGGGGGGAGGGAAGTTGAAACAAAGGAAGGGGGTGAGATGGATAGAGAAAGGAAAGGGGAAAAAGGCTCCTTAATGAATGTAGGACTTGGAGAGAAATGGCAAATTTATTTAAACTCCAATTTCGCTACCCAAGACCTGTTCAATTAAACCAGTAAGGTTCATTGCACTTGGTAAAAATCACTCTAAGGTTGGCATTCTGGGATAGCGAGAGGCAAAAATGGGCCTGTACTTCGAATGATTTAGGAGGAGCTTGTGAATTTAATATTTGGGGAGAGTAGAGCTGTACGATTCGATACGATATGCTGTTTATGTCGTAATAGCATTACTTCTGGTTGGCGTGGTGAAGATGTAAACAACAGGGGTCGAGTTGATGTAGTAGATTAGATAGGCTAGTGATCCCAGATTACACCGACAAGCTTGCACGTATGCACTAGCAAACCACAGCACTCAAGGAGGTGATAGAGTTAACGTTAAATGTTACGTTATTATTCAGATAACATCAACCATGTTGACAGTTTACTCAAGAAACTGACCATAATGCTGCATCAATGCAATGAATTTTAAAGAATAGCGTGGCTGTTTTTTTATATACAGTATATTGAAAGCAAACAAGGACTTTCCACTATCTCTCAAATTTGTGTATGACTGTCACATTTCATCTCCTAAGGGGTAGTCACACTGAACGTTTAAATTCATTTATTATTCTTTAAAATCATTTATTACTCATAAAGCGGCAGTTACCTTCTGCTTATTCACAATGGTAATGTGAATGAATAATGGATGTACAAATATAAATCCATGCACAATATGGCCACCATATGTTAAAAACAAAAAAATCGGTAACACTTCAGAATAGGGGGTCAGAATAATGCATTAGTTAAGCATTAATTAATAAATAATTTGTTCACAATTAAGCATTAGTTGAGCAAAAACACACTAGTAATTAATGATTAACTTAACAATTTGATCATTAATAAGTAGTGTGTTTCTGCTTAACTAATGCTTAATTGTGGACAGATTAACCATTAATTAATGCTTAACTAATGCATTATTCTGACCCCCTATTCTGAAGTGTTACCAAAAAAATCAAGTAGGTTTTCCAGAGCTAATAAACATAAATAATTATTTTGGGCATGATTCCCACTAAGTGGTAAGGTAACATTCAGTTTCGATTAGAGTACATGGGCAAATTTGAAAAGTTCGAATATTTCAGTGTACCAGAAGCTCAAATCAGAAAGCAAAGAGTCTGCATATACATTATGGTTAGAACAGTTCCTGCACTACTCTTCATTGGAAGCAAATGCTTGCTGGAGACAGTTAAAAGATGGCTTTCACTAGCACTAGACAATGAACTGGCATTTCGCAATTCGTTGTTTGGCACTTAGAACATTGTGCATGTTGTTTTGTTCTTCTGACGTGTAATGACATATTCATTTCAACATTTGTGTGTGTGTGTGTGCATGTGTGTGTGTGTATATATATATATGCATGTTTATCTGAGAACAGTATATGACCTGAGGCAAAGTATCTATAGTATGCAACATAGCAAAACTGTATGTGTGCGCTTTCACCCAAATGAGCACGCTCACTGCTTTACATAATCCATGAGTTAATCAAATATTCATGAGCCCAAACAGAGTCTTCTGACAGACCAACAGCCTGTCTATCCGTCTACATGCACAAAGCGATATGCTAGAGCTGATATTTATATACTCTGCAACAATAGTAAGAGATTTTGCGATACGGTATAATATATTTACACATATAAGGAGTGACTCCGGTTGTTTGCGTAGTCAAACATGACGATTATATATATATGTATATATATATATACATAAACTGATTATTTTGCATACTGCTCAGCCAATCAGAATTTAAAATTGGAATTATAAATGCTCAATCATTTATTACATTTTTGAATTTTTTTATTATAACTTATGTGTCTCATACCCAAATGCCCCACATTGGATATGTACCACCTGTACCAGGTGAGCTGCCAAGCAAGTTTACCATGTAACTGGATGCATATTTGGTTGCATATGCAAGCATTTAATAATTATGCACTATGGTAAAACAGTTTTGTATGATATGTGACTACATATAGGTATTTTTTTGCACAAAATGTAAATAAAGCCCTTTTTCGAATACGCCTGCATTATGTTCACTTTTAAATATGCAAGATCAGTTCTGGATCTCATGCCAGGCCTAGCTGCTTAGTTAGACACACCCCTTATTAAAAAAAAGCATTTGTCATTTTAAGTTTATGAATGGTCCTCACGAGTGAGGGGTGGTGGGGGGTGTCCGCCCCATATCTGCAATCTTTAACGTGTTCTCCTTCCTCTTATCCCCCATCTATCTACCTTCCCTGCCCCCACCTCTTTCTCTCTCTCTCTCTCTGTTCGGTTTGGACTCCTGGTGTACTATTTTTGTCTCTGTGCATTGCAGCCTGCCGGGCCAGCCTTTCTCTCTCTCTCTCTCTCTCTCTCTCTCTCTCTCTCTCTCTCTCTCTCTCTCTCTCTCTCGTCTCCTTGCTCTCCTCCTACGTGGTCAATCAATACGTGTTATAGGCCAGCTGGGTCCAGACCCAAGGGGTAGAGGCATAGAGAGAGAGAGAGAAGGTGTGAGAAAGAGAGAGATAGAGAACACAAAGAACAAGGACCCAAGAAAATGAGGCAGAACATGGGCGTACCTAGGATGCAAGGACATCGGGAGCTCAGCCCAAGGCATTTATGCTGAAATAATAATGATTTTCTGGAGGTTATCATTGTAATGCATCATGAAAGATAAGACAAACTATATACACAATATTTGAAACCTTCAAGTATGTAATGTAAAGATGCGGGACGGTATCGTACCTGACGATTCTGAAAATTAGTTTGGTTGCCTGAAATGCGGAGTGTGTATTTATAGTGAAATATTAGGTTATCCATATTGCCACTCTGCTACATATGTAGCAAGTGGTCCACTGTCATTACAATGACATCTGGCAACTCTACTTACAATAATGCGAGGCAACAGTAAAGCATTAAGCAGGTTCGGATCAAGAGAAAATATTCAGGCTATACCCCCGAGGAGAAGGTGAGAAAAAAAGGACACAAAAATCGCAGTGAAAGAACAGAGAGAGGTAAAAGGGTAACAATAACAACTGCAGGAGGAAGAACAGAGAAACCTTTGACCTGAGAGTGTGAGAGAGAGTGAGAGACAGCGAGGAAGAGAGGAGCCCGTATGAAAGACGTCTTGTGGCTAAATTCCATTATCTTCAGCGAAAGAGAATTATATCAGCCCTTAAGTGCTTTCATCTGCCTTCTTAACCCCAAGAGAAGGACACAGTAGAGGAAGCCAGAAAGATTGAAGGATGTTCAGGGGGTGACATGAAGGTCTGTAGCGCGAGTTCTTGTTCCGAACTGCTTAAGCCGCTTAATACCAACGTAAAATTGTCCCTGCTACCTGCCAGATATCAGTAAAATGGGTATCCAGAGAAATCACTACTATCCCTGTTGCCCCGTTTCCACAGTCAGGGTGCCGGAGCAGTGTGTTTCTGCTATACAGAAAATTGGCTCTGCTGCATTTTAGCCCCCTAAAACTAAGTAAGATTTATAGTAAGCGCTGTTTACTTCTGCGTAGGTTATCTAGTAACGTGCTTAGTTGTGTCAGTGTTTTGCTCTCAAGTCATTTCGGGTTTACTTACAGTACATCGTCCAGTCTCTTCGTTTTAGAGTGCGTTTAAAAGTGGAGCAGCTAAAAGGCTCTTGAAAAATATCTGCACAGAATGGAAATGTTGCGCACATGCGACGATTAGCATCGTGTGTTAGCAGTCTTACAATGCACCGTTTCCATCACGTTCGCCCCCGTTTCTTTCGTCTAAGCTTTGGCTGTCTTTGGGTTCACTGCTGAATTTTCTCTCCAAACTGAAGCCCATTTAGTGAATTCATCATCTCCATAACATGCGTAACAGCTATGCCGAGCATTCGTAAATTGCTTCTTTATTGCACAATCCATTATGTAATGGTATATTTGCTCAAGGTAGTAGATATCGCATTGGGCGAGAACAGCGTTGTTTATAAACCCGTCCAGAACTCTCCATATATTTATTTCTCTTTGCTCACCCCCCGAAATTGATTGTTTTTTTTCTCCTGTGTAATTGATGCACAAATTGATATTTTAGGGCAGCGGACTGGTTAAGTAGTCATATTGGTGGTTTCAGGCCTGCATATATTGACTTGAATAATGCAATGCGATGTTGGAGATTATTGTATATTACTACCTACTTATTTATTTTAGTGAGTCACCTTTGCTTAACTGTCCAAGCTGGAGGCGGTATTTACAAGTGTTTCTTAGAGAGAAAGATGACCCCAGCGGCTCAGTTTGCGTATTATCATAATTTGTTTAAAATCATTACAGAAATCATGGACTATATCTAAACTGGCTCTAAGGATCTGGCTCTCGGGTTAGTTTTGTATTCGGTTTTCTCATAAATGTTACAGTAAGACGGAAATATTGATTGTGCATCCTTGCATACACAACCACTTCCCTTGAACACATGCAAATACTAGCACGTTGCTGGCTACAGGTCATAACAGACCGTGACACGTGTTTTGTTTATCGCAGTTACTGCAAATTTGCAGTTTAATTCTACGCAACTGCTTTTTAATGACAGCTAAAATCCTTCATTGCGCTTGGTCTTTGAAGGCAAGCAAAGCCCATTATTGGTTTAGTTTTTTTTTCTTTGTAGTTTTGCAATTTTTTTTTAATGGTTCCTAATTCAGGCTGTGCATCCCCAGATCTTTTTATTTTAACTTGGTTATGTGCTGCGGATTGCGAGGCACAGCGTTCTCTTCTTTTCCATCATTTGTGTGTGTATATATGCATTAAGCATGAGCGTGTTTCCCATGACCTAGTTCCTGCACGTGCTCTGTAGAACCGCGGCTCGAGACCCCCTTCCCCTGGGGGCACACGAGGGGGAAAACAAAAAGAAAACGCGCTCTTTCATACGCATGAGCGGATGAGCGCAGTAAAATGGGGATGCGCCTTGTATTGCATTCATCATCCGATGCAATAAACACGCTGATGCAATAAATCTTCAATACCTAGAGGTTCCTTTATCATCTCTCAGCCTCATTTCGGTCTACGACTCTGTGGTAATCTCAATAATTAGGGGATATAAATGTTTCTGCAAGGTTGCCTTTTATTTACAAGGTATAGCTTTTCCTCGAAGATGGAAATGCAGGGTTGTTTGTGTTTTTCTTTGTTCTGTTGAACACGAAAGTATTTTGCTCAGTTTGAGTTATTTTGTCCTGTGTACAATGAAAGTAAAAGGGTACTGGAGATGTTTAAAGGGATAGTTTACCCTCTATAAGTTTCTTTATTGTCTTAAACATATATATGTATATATTCTGAAAAATGTTAGTTGGAAGAATGTTCCGTGTTTTATATATATATATATATATATATAAGTCTATAAGTTACTGTTCAGTTGCCATTCTTCAAAATGTCTTCAACAGTGTTTGGAACAGAATTTTCATGTTTGGGTGAACTGTTCCTTTAAATAATTAAATACCGTCATATCTTGCTGTGTTTTATCTCAATATATACACTAAATGTGATTTTTAGTTTAGCTTTTTCAGTCTCCGTCCACTTTAAATGTATGGATTAGAGCTGCATGAACATTCTTCGAAAATTCTATAAATTCTATTAATTTCTATAAAGCCGACCGGTTGATGGGGCACAGAGATGCATTGGTTAAAAACTCGCTGCAGCAGCTCGAGCAGCCACGCCTCTCCCTTCCCCGGTGCTTGACGCTCCGGAGCACTAGTTGTCTGAGAAGAAGGTTTTTTTTTTAAGGGATTGTTGAGGAAAAACACTCTAATGGGTGTGCGGAAAAGAATGTGACAAGCGCAGTGAGTGTGTGCGTGTCCAGTGCCGCGCGGAAGGCGGACGTTATCCAGTCAGCGGCGCACAACACGGTCAGCCTGAACATGACTTCGTCCTACAATCTGGATTTTCTACCCGAGATGATGGTGGAGGGACGATTGTTGAGCGCCGGAGAAAGGGTGTAAGCGTTTAGCTGTTTATCTCATTGCTTCCTCAGTTCTCTTCTCTCATCTTGTTCGGCGCAAGCGTGTTGACAAATAGGGCACGCGGTGGTGTGTTAGCGCCGCGCGCTGTGTTATTATCAGCGATCAGATAACGGGGCTGATGGTGCTAATGTTGTTTATGCATTTAACTGCATTTATTGTGCCGCTGCTCAAACGCGTCCGGGAAATAAACACGTCGGGTTTAGTGCTCCGTCATCGGACAGTCCGGATCATGCCTCAGAGTTTTGTTATATTATGTAGACTGATCTGCAGTGCATGGACGAAATCGTAGCGGTAAATAGTGATTGTATAATAGCAAAAAAAGCAGCGGAATGTAATAGTCCACTAATATCTCATCTGATTAAAAGTGCGTGCAATATAAAGAACTTGGGATACTTTGTTTCTCTCTAAACTGAACGTTTTTGACTTCGGGTGTGGGGGGGTCTGGTCTGCCGCTCGGGCACGCATATATATATATATATATATATAGGCCTATATGTATATTTCAGTTTGGGGAAATATATTGTAAATGGTACATTACTATAGTTTTTCCCTCTTTCACATAACAGCTCATGCATCAGAGCCATAAATAATTGCTTTACATTGAACGCATATGATTCGCAGCGCAGTGTCAGCTCATGCATGAATAGGAGACATGTGACTGAAATGGCTCGAGCTCAGTGTTGAAAACATGCGCCGCTCCGTCTCTCCTTTTAAACCATCGGAATGCGCAACGACTGACTCCCCCCCCCCCCTTTCTCTCTGTATCTGGGTTGTTTCGAATTTGATTTGTTACGTGGCATGTGTTGCCGAAATCAGATTAGAGCACGCGCAGGACACGTAATTCACTTAAAGCGCAGTGTTGCGGGGCGCGAGGGGATAGTTCGATGCAGCGCGAGCTCTTCGCAGACGCTGCCGCTGTCCCACTTACGTCCGCTCGCCTTTAACTACCAACGGTTGATGAGCGCTTGTTTTGTGGTGAGAATCTCCCCCCGTTCTCGGTTTCTGCTCCACGTTTTCCTCACTATTCCCATCTACAGGCTATTTACAGTTGATATAGTGTGTGTGACGGTCTGCTATCTTAACGACACTTTTGGGAACAATTTGAGAAAGAGCGTTCTCAGAGAAAAAAAAAACACGCACTAAACTGCAAACACTATACGAAGAGACTAAATAAACACCTCACTCTCTTATAAAGATGACTAAATATGCACTTTGGGATGTGAGGTGGGGTTACTTTGTTGTAATTAGCTTAATTTAAAGACCATATCGATCCATTTATATGCTACTTGTTTTAGGAAATGCAGGTTCTACTGCTTCAAGTTTAGTTAAATTAACACAATATTAATTAAAATGCCAAAACGCCATACAAATGAACAGCATCAAATGGACTTGTTCTTTTTGTTAGGCTACTAAAATAGCTTATTCGGAACCACTATTTAAAAGTCAGTTGGACTTGATATAGGCCAGATAGATAGATAGAACTTGTTAGATAAAATCTTGCACCAGGCCTCATGTTTCTTTCTTTCTGTTATGATGAGTAAAATTCAAATAGGTTGTTAATTTTGTCTAGTTCTGCAATGTGATTGCCATCGAAAGGTCTTCAGAATGCCTGTTCTGTTTTTTTCACTCATGAATGTTTCTCTTTGTATAAGGGCCTTTCTCTTGCCTTCAGCTTCCAGGTTTATTCATTTGTATTGCTGCTGTCCTCATGTGCCTCTTTTCTCACATCAAGGCTTGTAGGTGAATTCGCTGACGGGCGAGTTCACCATAAACATGGACTAGCATTTCTGTGACAAGGTGCTGCTATCAGTCTCCCGTTACACACACACACACACACACACACACGTAAGAAGGTGGACGGGCAGCATCCAGCTGGCCCGTGTTCCAGCGAGTGAATACTTGCTAATCTCTCTCTTCACTACGTGATAAGCCGCTCACCTCTCTGCCAGAAAAACATTACACACACTCGAGTGAGAATATAAAACACCTGTCCTTTAAATCCCCAACTACATTTCTGCCCGTCGTAAGCCACTTCGGCTGCCAACTTGGTTGTTGATTCTGGATTCTAGATTTTTGTTTTGCAGTTAAGTGAAGTCATTTGACAGGCTAACTTAATTTTAGATCTGAGAACACTCCAGCGGTCCTCCAGGACACAAAGAAGCTCTTATTGTGTGAGAGAGAGCGGCTGATCAGAGTTCCGGTGTGGGGTTCAGTGAACTTGTTTTGCATCCCGCTGGAGGATGTGTTGGAGGATCGGTGGGAGGGGACGTTGGTGATTCAGTTTTTTTTTTTTTTTTTTTGCAAATATGATGTAAATTGAAGCACATTTCTGAAAAGAACTAGATTTTGTCATTTCTTGCTCATGCAAAATTCACTGACTCAACTTTATAGTTTACAATAGAGACTTTGTGTCTCACAATTGGCTATTATCTTTATCTTACAATTACTTTTTGGTCAACGCGGAAAAGGGCTTCCATACAGAAAGTCTTTCTTTTTTCACAAATAAGAAATAAGCACAAAAAAAAAAATTAATGTGAGTTATAATTTAGTTTTATATGTGGGGAAAATGACATCGCTAGTAGTTGATTTGATTTCTGAAATGCTTATATTGTTCGGCAAGATTGAGTTTCTATTATTACTTTCAGCAGACGAGTCATGTTTTCCCTCACGATTATCTTTGCAGAACTTTGGGAAGTCTGTAACCTTTGACTCATGGCCTGTTTAAGTGGTTCCTCACATCTGCCGTTAACCTAGAGCATGAGACATAAACGGAAGGGAAGGAAGACGGGAAAGACAGAGGGAGAATAGAGATGCCTCCAGCACTTACAAGGCAGCGGTTTCATTCCAGAAATTGCTGGGAGATAAAGGGATGATTAACGTGTGTGAAGAAGTCAGCCAACCCTAAAGTCATCATGTAATCAAAATTGACCCTATTTACTTCCTTAATATGCGTTCCTGGTTTTACTGTGCGTGATTCAGCGGTGCATGTTATTAATATGTTTGTCTTCGTAATCTTTCATCAAAATGCAATAACTTCCTTCTTAAACGGGTGACATCCCAGTCAAAAAGCCTCATCGAAAAGTGGTCCCCGATGCTGTTTGAGTCTTACAGACGTCCAAAAAGTGAATGCATGAGACCAGCTTTTGAAACTCCATTCCAATGTTTTCGTTCTTTCAGTCCTATAAAGTTGCGATTTGTATGTGCAAGACGTGCTGCATCACTTATGTCACAATTAAGGATGTCGTGGGCCACGGAAACACAATTTTGCCACATTAGCACCTTTTCCTCCCTCCTCGAGTCTGTGTTGCAGGAAACAGAAAATGCATTGGCATCCCTTTTAAAACTAGATTGCATTTAGTTCTGTTTATTTTTCTATTCAGTGCATGATTATGTTGTTGCGTTTTATGATTTGCATTTTGCTTTTGCTTTTTAAGACCCAATCAGAACAGATCTGCGACCCACCAGCAGCAAAACACTTATTTAGAAAAGGAAATCTTTGTCTGTATTTGCAGTCCGCTATTCCTCATTTCTCTCGTTTACTCGGTCGCTTCATCTTACGCACACTCCACTCTCTGATTGCATTGAGAGACAAGCATGTTTCACTTTCTGTCTATGGTCACGCGTGCACTCGTGACTAGGGCTTTCAGCTGCTGAAAAGCAGACTACAGTCAAGGCAGGAGTTCTTTATACCACGACGAACAACATTCTCCCCTGTGGCCTTGAAACCATAGAAATCTCTTGCTTCCTTTCTCGCTTACACACAAACTGGAATTAGATGTGTATATTGGCTTTGCAAAAAAATAAAAATAAAATAAAAAAAATTCCAGTTGCTTTGAAGAGACCCAAAAAACAGAGACACTTTGATCATATATTCTTCATTTTTTGCTGTTATGAACAGATAGTTCCGACACCGATATTTGATTGAATGATATGCTTTGAATTGTTGTGAATTAGCTGATCTTCACACATACTGCCGCGTGGTTTTACGCATTTATTTGTAAAAATGAATTCAGTTTATATATTGAACGCATTAAATTTGAATTATTGTTATTATTGTCATTATGAATGTATCAAGTATGTATTTGCATAGCATACAATTAAGCCAATGAACTGAACTGCTAAGGCAAGCATAAGGCATGGTCACGTTTACCAATATTCTGTGGTTGAATTCCAGGCATGGTTCGATACCAAATTTCAGAGCCGATCCTGATCCAGTATATCCGATACCAGTGCATACAATTTTTTTATTATTTATTTTCAATACTTTAATTTGGCTTTCTCAGGGCTTAGCAATAACACAGAATAATATACGCATAATATCAGATTTGGATCTGTCTTGTCTGAGACAAGAGTATCGGAGCAGTACCCATACTGAATATTAGATTCCAATTAAAGCACCTCTACATTCAATCAGGGATTTTGCTTATCAGTGAAATCGATTGGTATATGAACAGTGCTATTACTGCTCATTCCCATGGTTAGTGATTTCAGCAAACTAATAACCTTAAGCTGTTTGCTTTATAAATGCATGACACATGACACGGCTGCTTAGGCTAAATAGCTAGGCTATAAGGCGTTATTATCCATTACGCGAAGTGGTAAAACAACTTATATGTCATAATGAATTTGAAAATGGTAAATGCATAAGAAATGCTTTCAAGTACTGCTAGCTTTATAACCGATAAAGTTGATTTGGTGGCTCGAATGATCAGCAATCTGATGTCTTTTGCATTGGATCGTTCTTTTGTTTTCCCTTTTGATTGTTCTCTGTCCCAATCCCCCCCCTCCCACTTCTCTCTGTAAGTGATGTGAGATCCCTGTCCAATATTTATTCACTCCATCTGCGTGGCTGCATTTGCCAAAGTCAAGGCTTACCTCAATGAGTCTCCATGGACCTTTTCCCTCTGTCTTCCCCTGCCTTCCTTTTTCCTTGCTCACTCTGCCGCTTCAATGTTTTTCCCTTTACTTTTTTTCTGCCCTCAATCTTCCATAATCTTTACATCCTCTCTGCAACCTTTCATACCAAACGCCGTCATGTCTTCTCTCTCTCTCTCTCTCAAATGTTTTACTTGTTTGATTGGGCTCTTCAGAAGGAGAGCTCATTATTTGCAGCTAGAGGGAGCAGAATGCGGGATTATGGGAAACATTTGAGGACTTATTTCTGCTGCCTGTTTAAAAGGCAACCATCACTGCGCTAAAAGTCACACAAATACACTTACGCACACAGACAGGGACTCAACAACCTGGCAGCCATCAGCAAACGCCTTCCAGCTCGGCTCTTGCTTTCTAACACGCTAATCCACACCTCGCACCTGTGTGTAAATGTGCGTGGGTTTGTTGGTGTCCAATCCCTTTATGTGGGTTTGTCCTATTTCTCATCAAAAGTATGCTAATAGCGTCAGGCGGTTCAGTGACCGTCTGATGTATGCTGAACACAAAACAAGTACTTACTCAAAATGGCAAGCTTCAGTCTGGTTTGTTCAGACACTTTGTCGGCCAATTTTGAGTGTTTTTGAGCATCTGTCGGCCCATTTTTCTGCAATATTTGAATGTGCATAGTTGTATATGCATACTGCCACCTGCTGGTATGGAGAGTAGTTTCCACCACGCTGCTGAAGTAGATTTTTAGACATTGGCTTTGCGTTCAAGCACAACCTTTTGGTTCAGATGCAGATGACTATTGTGAGTGTTGTTTAGCATCTGTTTTTTTGTGGGTATCTATATGTGTAGTTCTAGGTCTTCTGCTGACTACTGCCATCTGCTAGTTCCTTGCATGCTGGTTAAGACGATAACTGCAAGTTGGACATCGCCTTTGGTTTTGTATTCAAGTGCAACCTTTTGGTGCAGAAACAGTTTGCTTTGTCGCTGCTTTTTTGATGTCAGTTTGGTGTGTCTTGACCTTCAGTTGGACTTGTTCCATCTGCGATTCCTAGTCTTTTTACCAAATGACGAGTCATTTGTTTGTGAATCCGTCTGCAGACTGACGAAATAGCTGCCAAAAACGAAACATTCAGTGTTTAATATACACATTGTGTGGAGTGGGAGTTTGTGCGATTGAGATATACCCATAAATCTCTGGCATCCAGTCCTGCTCCTGGAGGTCCTATGTCCTTTAGAGGTTACCTCCAATATAAATAAAATACAACTTAGGGTTGGGCGATGTCGACCAATTTGGCATTGTACGATGTCTAATGTGAAACATCGCGATGGACGATGACATCGTTGCCGCTGTAGCCGGGTGTAACTAAAACACCAACCCCCGCCCCACGACTGACAAAACAGTGTTCGCGCAAGCAGGTGAGAGAGGATTGAGCGCAGGAGTGGTCGTGCACGAGTGCTTGACTTGCGCGCGGATGACACATCAAGCGCGCGCGAGGGTTTGATATGAGGTCGCGCCCCCGTTTCTCTGCATGTACATCTGTTTTCCTCTCGCACAAATCATTTACCGCGCTCGCTTATTAATGGCATAGATTTGCCGCCATAGACTTACGGTGCGTTCACACGGGGGGTCAGCGTCAACGCTTCCCATTGACTTTGCCGTTTCACTGGCGTTGTTCGCGGCAAAAGTTGAGAATTTTTTTACTTCTGCCGTGAGCAACGCCAGTGAAGCGCCACCGATGGAAGCGTCAGCCAATCAGGATTGCTCTATGCAAATACAGTAGCCAGACGGCAGCCAATCATGTTCCGAGTTTTTGTTGTTTAGACCCTGGCTAATTTCATTGGCTGACGCTGCTGTGACCGTCGAGTCAGTGCCAAACTTCAGCCACACCTTCCGTCAAGCGTTGACGCTGACGCCCCGTGTGAACGGTAAGTGTGTTTTTCTGCGGCGGGGCGGAGGATTGCGATGCCGGCTCAGCATTGTGATGTCTACCGGCCATCGGCGATGGACGATGGCATCGTCTGTCGACCCAACCCTAATACAACTAGACCAATTACTACTCAAAGTAGCCTAAAACTAGCCCAGTTAAGTTTACTCTGTATAGAATCATGGCATTCCAGGAGAAGAACTGGACATCCCTGGTATAAACGGAAACCTTATTTGAAATTTACATTTAAAAAGTGTGGTTAGTCACTTGACATTAGTCAGTTTGCCACTTCCTGTTTAATTGGACGTTTTTTGGCTGTCCGCTATAGTTTTCAGCTCAAAATTCTGGCTGTGTGAGACTTTCATGCTAATCAAGCTCGATATTCATGAATCATTTTTCAAGTCCCATCACTGGGACCCCCAGCACGCCTTTGCACTTCCCCTAAATCACATCAGGCCATCAACCTTGGCTGCCTCAAAGCCCCCTAACCCTCCAGCCAGCTTCCCAGATGGGCAAACAGCCCCACGGGGCTCCTTGCCAGGAGATGCCATGGGCACAGCGGTAGATCTCAAACTGGTAGAGGAGACAGACCTCACCTCCTCTGGACAGTTACGGTACTGACGCCTCTCCAAAGCTCAACCGAGTGTAGCAGTGTATGACACCGATCCCGCCTTTGCGCTCGCTTCCACCGTGCCTCTCTCTGTTTCTCTTCTCCCCCCGAAGAAACTAGGCCACTGCATACGAAGAGACTTTTGGGAGAGTGCTGTCACGGCCAACCTTGACTCTGACCGGAAAATGCATTTTGATGTGAAGGAGGAATAATACAAGATCCACACAGGTCTCCATGCCTGCTTTTCTTCCCTTTTGCTCCCGTTCTATCATCAAACAGTTGTGTTATATAAGAATGCAGGAGTGTTTGCTGTGGGGACTGCGATGATAGAGTAATGAGAGAAAGATAAATGTGTGTTATACCGGGTTATAGAATTTGGTGGGGGGGGGCGCATGTGTGTGTGGAGGCTCAGTTAAAGTTTGCGCCTGTAAAGTAGGCCTGACTGTTTTATTGCAACGCTTGATCTACTGCAAGCTTGCAGGCCTCTCTATGCTGTTAAGGGCAAAATGGAGCGATTCTGTCTGTGCCTACCCTCAGGCTGTGTCTGAGCGAGAGTGTGCTTGCTGTATACCGCTGCCCTCTGAAAACAGACACACTGGGTATGTTCTGAATGGAGTTCTACTCTAGTACATGAAGTATGCGTGCAATATACAGCTAAGCTACTGCGCTACTCTAAGCTACTCTGCTGTATACTACATTTCCATTTTGAATGTGCCAATTCAACTTACAGTGGAATCCTATATGCTGAATTCGATAAGAAAGTGACTTACGGTATTGTTAGCAAGGGGTGGGCAAGATATATCGCAATATTCTTAATAAACTGCATTGATAATTGTTATTTGATCAGCCTTTTTTTTTTCATTGTATTTATCAAAATATTATTTAATCAAAAAGAAATGGTTGGCAAAATCCAATAAAAAAATCAGTATGTAAATGCAGAAAGGCAGGAGAAAAATGACAGATTTTTTTATATTTAGAATCAGCAATAATGACATGGCCAAACTGGTTATTTAGTGTGTACCTCATTTGTTCTTTTTTTTTTGTCATTTGTCTTTTCAATTTTCTTTTCTCTCAAGGATAATGCAAGTAAGAGACACACACACATAAGCCCAGCTGGATAATAGCACTGCATTCACATTTAAATGGAGGATCCCTTATTGTTCTGATATGCTCATCACCGATTGGCTGAGGTCAGCATGTGTTGCTGCTTAACCTATCAGCACGCAGCATTCATTCTCCCAGTGATCCACGGCCATGCACAGTGTATGAAAGAGATCGTACGCGCCGGAAAAGCTGAGCCAGTCTCACTTGGACGCGAACGAGTGAGATTACACGGCTAACATCTGCTGGTGGTTAGGGCTGAAGTTGATTATGTAATGCGCCCAGGGAACGCGCGCCGTGGGTTCCTTTTCCAGCGAAGTTGAAAAAAAGCCCCTCCGAACGTTTAGTTCCCTCAAGGCATGTCATATCACCCAGCAACTGCCATTGTTTTATTTTCATAACCCGTTTCCCAGAAAGTGTTCTATGATAGTTTTGTGCTGAGGAATATGCAAAGGAACTCTGTGGAGACGGAGATAAAAGCCGAAAACAGGTGAATGAAGTAAATGAGGATGTCACAGCGGTTAGAAGAAAAATAAATTCCGCAGTTAAGTGCAGCCATTTAATGAACCGGAGATGATGCCATCATGTTGACCCAACCACTGACTTGTTGAGTGTAACTTTTTAGAATCCCAGATCTGGACGTATGACACATACTCATATTAGTTTTGATGTATTGTATAGTGCTACTGTAGATGATATGATGCACATATTGATGCATCTTAGTATTACAATTGTTGCTGCTCGAACCATTTTAAAATAAGGGTATGGTTTATTTGATTATTAATTAAAGTTGTAATGAAAGCCTATTAACGAGAAAATAAAACTGCATCAAACAGGCGATGCATTGCATGAAGGTATGTTTAGTATCTCTTAGAAGTATAGAAGACATGTGGAGTTTCCATTATTTAAATTATGAAATTATTTCCATTATTTATTATATTTTATTAAACTATAGGGAATATATAGACCCACATCAGTTGTATAATTGTTTTATATCCCCCACTCATCCAATGAATAAAAATGTAGCAGAAAGCAACTGTCAACTTGTGGCCTCATACAACCAATCAATGGACCAGAGAGGTCGACGAGGGCCATGCAGGCACAATGATGTGTCGTTGTGCTGTCGCTTTACTGACCCGTCAACTAAACAACACAACAACTGAACCACAGAGCAGGACATGTGACACATACACACATCAGAGGCAGTTTCCTGCATTTATCTGAAGCACTAGAGCAGTGAATAATGCAGTAGAGGTGGTTATTGTGCTGGTAGGGACAGTTAGAGAACGTACACAGGCTGTGGACCGATACGACTGAAGCTATGATAATGCTTCGCAGCGCAAGGGTGGCTGAAGTGTGTGGGTATTTTGATTGAGAGTGCCGTGCTTGTAGATTTAGTTACTCTAGTAGATGCGGTTGCCTCTCCATGGGGAATCATGACACATTGCTGTCTGGCTGTTTATGTTGATCGATGTCTGCATCTCACACACACACACACACAAACACACAAATTCTCATACTGTTACTCTAGGAAATCGTATTGCTTTTTCATAGCTCAGGGGACTTAAGCTATATCAGTTATGTTACATTTAAGCATCAACTTTGTCTGATGTTTCTCCTAAAATGCCTCAGGAGAAATAAGAATAGCACAAATGAGACAGTTGAATGAATGTAGGCTAAATATTCAGAGTTTATTTTGAGATTTGAGACTTTGATTGCAGTTTTTGGTTTCCTGATACATCTGTAAAAGCGGTTTGAAATGTACACAGCAGACCCATAGCGGTTGTATCCTACACGCTTGAACTCTTCAGTAGACAAAGTGTGTGTGTGTGTGTGTGTGTATTGACTCGTTTTCACTTCATTAGTGGTATAGTTAATCAATGCACTCCATTGTTGTTCCACCATTAAGGCTTGACTGGGTCAGCCCAGGGGATGCACAAAGAGAAAGAGGGTTGAATGCGACCTAAAAACCCTCCTTTCTCTTATAAAGAAAAAACACATCGGCTCACTTCTGCCGTAATTTAAGTGCAGTTCAGTCCCAGAAAGCTCTGCTTCTACCTTGAGCACAGTCAACAAGCTTGCAATTAACTGTAACTATAAAGGTATAAACAATTTGATGAGAATTTGGAACAACACAGTTATAATAATAGAAGGAACAATATTGCTGGAATTGGATTTTTTCTAGTTATTGAATAAAACAATTGACAGTCAATCAGAATCCACTGGCCTTTAACCAATGGGCAGCTTCAAAGGGTGTTACACAAGTTTTGTTTTATGAATATGACATATAGTTTTGCTAGATAAAACCCTCACTCCGTGGCTGAGATCGCATAGTCCTTCGAAGATGCATTGAAACTGCAATTCATCCTGTTGGTCTCCATTGAAGACCACTATGTTTTCCTCAAAAACCTTAATTTCTTGATGACTGAAGAAAGAACCGTAACACGGGGATGAGTAAATTATCGCTTCAAGCATTTTAAGTGAAAGACCAACATTGTTATTGAAACTAAAACTGGAATTTTAATTTGCTTTAGTTTTAAAAACCCCTCGAATACTTGATTAAAGCCTTTAGGCCAGGGGTGCCCAACCCTGCTCCTAGTTAAACTTTGCAGTACAGTCGATCGCTAGGAGCAGGGTTGAGCACTCCTGCTTTAGGCTGTATGTCTAAGTTATAAGGAGTTGTGTAGTAAATAGCACCAAATAAACCCCTGGAAGTAGTTTATTTTGTTGTAATTCAGCAACTTAAGAAAGAGGAAGAAAAGGTAGAAAGGGAATCTGGTGTGAAACGACTGACATAGCATAAGTAAGAAAACAGCTGGTCAAGTATACAGTTTACCCATGCGATAATGATGGACAGTTTGACCAAGAAGCACCTTTGTACACTCATCTCAGGGGTGACATACCATAGCCTGCTATTATTTTTATATAAAAGCAAGGGGATGTGTGTGTGTGCTCTGCTGGATAGATTTAATTCCGGCACCTTTTCTGACTGATTCTCTAACAGCCACGAGGACAAATGCGCCACAGAAGAAAGAGAGGCACAGAGTGAATAGAAAGATCTGGAAGAGTCAAGGATAAAAATGGGGTGAAGGATGCTATTGAGAGACAGAGAGAGAAAGCCAGGCTGTGTAATGTGCAAGTTTTCCTGTAGAGAGAGTAAATGGCACTGTTCAGTGTGCGGTTACACAGAGACCCGTTCATTTAACTCACCACCTCTCCTGACTGATTATACCACTCCTGCAGCCTGTTCCCCTCCCTTTATCTTTATCTTCTGCTCTCTCCGTGTCGTCCTGTTTGTCTCTGTCCAGATGCTAGCTGCATAACCTACTTAGCTGCCTACCTAGACGGCGTTTTTTTTGTGGCATAGAAATGCTATGGAGAGAAAGTATGTCCCAGTGTTATACTAAGATAAGGATGGGTGTGACATAGGCTTAAAAATATATTGCGTTATTTATTGCGATAATGATATCAATGACGATAATTTCTTTAAAGGTGCCATAGAATGGAAAACTGAATTTAGCTTGGCATGGTTGAATAATAACAGTTCAGTACATGGAC
>JAUMHQ010000051.1:11160313-11196976 GCA_032361165.1 Enteromius paludinosus | reverse complement strand
GTGTTCATGTAAACTGTTTAATAAACACTTCTGCCACTTTTTTGAGCCTCTTAATTAGTTTTGTTTTTTATGTAAATGATTCAATAAATACCGTACCGTGCCGTTCATACCGAGGTATTACCGTACCGTGAAATTTTGATACCGTTACATCCCTAGAATTTCACATTAAAATGTAGAACTATTAAAATTAATATTTACACATGAGATACAAAATTATTAATTATTTAATTTATATATGTTTAGATTTTTAGTGAATGTTTTTTCTGTTATTTTAGAACAAATATTTAATTGTGATTCAAATAAATTATGTAATTGGATTAATGTTTATGATATACTCAATGTTGTATTAAAAGTGTTGTGTGTGTGTATAAATACGAATATTATAAATAATATATAAACATACATTACACACACACACACACACACACACACACATACATATATATATATATATATATATATATACAAACACACATAATTAAAACAAATACACACATATATTTAGTAAACAAAAAAACTTTTTTTTTTATGCAATTAATCGTTTGACAGCACTCTTATTCATTTTAATTTGCTTAAATAAATAAATAACCCCCTGTGAATTGTTTTAGACCAAATGCATATATAGTAATAGGTATTGTATGTTGTCAAAAAGTAAGTGAAATTATTATCAAAAACCCTAAACTGACACAGCACCTTAAAAACACAATTCTGAAAATACAGTATTACACTAAGAAACTCCCAAAGACATCTGACAGGTTTGTGCACAGACTGGCAATTGAAAAACGCTAAAATGCATATGGCAAATTATTCCAAAAATCGTTGACTGGAGATTAAGAGAACAAGAGCAAGAGTGTGCGAAAGGAATAGATGGAACGCAATAAACATTTCATCGGCAAAGTGCTGACAGATCACCTTCATCAAACCCCCGACACGCGTACGTCTTCATTCCGCTAGCATCTATCGAGATGAAGAATTGAGTCAGCGGAAAAAATGACGACACATTAACAAGATTACAGCGATAATGTAGAACATCAGCGCGGCAGTGAGACGAGGTTGATTATGTGCTGGCGTGAGCGTTAATGAGTGTTTTGTAGTAAATGTGCCGTGTTTGTGTGACCGTAACCCGTGTGTGTCCTGTGTTTCAGATGCACCATCCCATACAGATGAAGCCCGCAGACAGTGAGAAATCAAATGGTGAGTGTCTGTGTGTGTGTCTGTTTATTTATCTCAGGTCGTCTGACTGTATGTTTGTTCTGGGGGATTGTCTCTGTGTTTGTGTGAGGGACCGGGGGGGGGATGGATGAATTATTGAAGCCTATGAGAGCCACAGGTCAAGAATAGTTTAAGCGTGTGTCCTGGCAGTGACCCAAACACATAGACACGCACTCACATGAGCCATCTTTGTTCACAAAAAGATTTTATTGATGTGGTTAGGAAGTCCACTGTAAGGGAGCTGGTGCTTGGCTAGAGGCCCACATTTCCAGAGATTTGAGAGCTGGATTATGATGTAACTGTAACACCTATGTTACTACATACCTACCCTTTAATAAAATTCATTTAAAAAAAATATGTCATTTTTTAAAAGTGTTATTCCAATTTTATTTTTTTTATTTTTATTTTTTTTATATATATTTTGAAATGAAATGCATTTAAATCCTAATTTATTTAAGTTTTCAGTTATTTATGTGATAATCTGCCACATTTAAATAAATTAATACATCCTCAATAATTGAAATAAAATTCATTTTGAAAAAAAATGAAATTAATTTCTTACAAAATAAATAAATCATACTGACTATATATATATATATATATATATGTAATAATCATTTCACACATGTATTTATAAATTGATCATGATGTTTTAAAGTCGAATATAAGTGAAATATTATGTCGTACAGTAGGTGGCCACATAAATACATATGAGCTAAAATATTTCATAAGCTAGAAATTGCTTTTTTGTAGAGTAACATTTGCTTGCAAGCCATATTAATGTTTCTTTTTCTTAGAATCGATTCTTGAACTAACCTGTCAGACTGGTTCACAAATCAGTCTGGATGATCCATACCCGAATTAGTCTGAAACTGAATTATTTGGCAAAAATCGTATCCATTGATTTTTACAAGTCAATGGATAATATACTTTCTTAACGCTAGTTATTGGTCTTACTGTATTTGATTTGCTGCATGTTATTGCAAAGAAAAAAAATGTTTGCTGTAGTATTTAATCAAAATACAATAACTTGCTCTGCCTCTAAAACGACGTACTATGAAAAAAAAATGGTGTGCAGAGTCAGATGGGACTCTGCTGCTAGTCTGTGTAAAAGTCCGTCTGAGTGACAGTGATGTTATAGATGTGACCTCCATAAAACGTCTCTCATTATATTATACCAAATGTTAACTGTAAGCATAGCTGTAATGCATTCCTTCTGCTTATTAGTGAACACACTTAACCATCAAACTGAGAACGCTGCTCCTGTGTGTGTGCGGTTAATCTTCTGATATGACACTGTGTGTGCGTAAAGGCGAACCTTTGAAACAGCACTTATCGCTGGCTCATCCTGTCGCCGTTAAATGCACAAACAATTCAAACAGCAAAATAAACAAGTGAGCTATCGATTTCCCAGAGTGCAGCGGCTTGCTTATCGGCCGCCCAGCGGTAAGAGCTGACACATTCTTCATTAAAAAAAATTGGATTACAGTTGCCTCACTCTCTCTCTCTCTCTGTCTCTCGATTTCTCACACACACTCATGCATGCACAAACACACAACTGCAAACCATCACCGAATATATTTTTCCTTGTTTTGTGTATGTATTTTTATTGTTTCCTTGTTATTCATTGTATGGAAATCTGTTTCAGCCTTAAAAAATTAAAAATAAAAATTGTGGTGATTGTCATACCATGTTAAAAAATTTAAAAGCCACAATTGGGATTTTATTTTATTTTATTTTACTTTTTATTTTATTTTTTTTCTGCAATTTTATTTTAAAAAAAGTATTATTCAAATTTTATTTATTTATTTATTTATTTATTTATTTTTATATATATTTTGAAATGAAATGCATTTAAATCCTTATTTATTTAAGTTTTCAGTAATTTATGTGATAATCTGCCACATTTAAATAAATGAATACATCCTCAATAATTGAAATAAAATTCATTTTGAAATAAAAATGAAATTAATTTCTTACCAAATAAATAAATAAATCATACTGACGTACAGACTATATATATATATTATGATTATTATATATATTATATATATAATAATCATTTCACACATGTACTTATAAATAGATCATGATGTTTTAAAGTTGAATATAAGTAAAATATTATGTCGTACAGTAGGTGGCCAAAAAAAATTAAAAATAAAATTGTGGTGATTGTCATATCATGTTAAAAAATTTAAAAGCCACAATTGGGATTTTATTTTATTTTATTTTATTTTATTTTATTTTATTTTTTTCTGCAATTTCATGGATATCTATGTATTCCATATGGCCCCCTATTTTGTTGTAACAATTCACACATGCATTTCTAAATAAAATTGACATACATTTCATTGAAATTGGTTAAAATATTGCATCATAGAACGTCTATGAATAATACGCAGTCATATTGTAAGATTTGAAGTTGCAATTATTTAATTTTATTTGTTACAATGCTATTTATTTATTAATTCATTCATTTAATTTAAAGCAGAAGTGTGTTTCCGTACATATTCACAATATTAAATCAAATTATTTTAAGAAGCTGAAAGCAAAATCAAACCAGTCAATAAAATTACATAAAGAAATTCCAAATCCACTGATATTTGTGGAGCATTCCATGTGTCATTCAGTGTAGTTTCTACACATTGTACACATTTTATCTACTAGCTTGCCAGAAAACACCACTCATTTAGTCGGTTAATGAGGTGAGCAACACACACTACATTTCCCATCATTCTCTATGGCAGCACAAGACTGATAAAATACATAAATAAAGCATCAATTACACACCTAATGCACCTTTTCCTCTTCATTCTTGTGCATTAGTGCTAAAGAGCTTCCTGTCTTTATGGTGAAATGAAAAGGGAAGAAATAAAAATAAAATTGCTAAACACATCCATTTTATTTCCGAACATAAATGCACATCACATCATAATTACGGCCTCTGAGCTCGTAAATAGGATCTTCCCTGGAGGACTAGAAGGCAGCACACACAGATTACGGGCAAAAGAGAGCGCTCGGGTCATTGAAAGAAAGATCAAAGAGAACCAAGCGAAAATTTGCGGTTTTGTGTGACTGGGCTTGATGTGCTAATGAGACATTGATCACATGCAGCCGTAACGTCTTTTTCTTGTCTTTTTTTTTTTTTTCTTTCTTCTTTTTACCACACATTGGTCACATTTCATTTTTTCTCCCACTATTCTTTTCTCTCAGCGGTGGAGGACAGAAAGCTGTTCATCGGCATGGTGTCGAAGAAATGCAATGAGAACGACATTCGGGTCATGTTCTCTCCCTTCGGACAGATCGAGGAGTGTCGCATTTTGAGGGGACCAGACGGACTCAGCCGAGGTGAGACACATGCACATACTATATTCGTTTTGTATGTGTTTGAAAACCAAAAGTTTCTCGCTCTTTTGAAATTAGTTTGATCTTTACAAAATTTTCAACGCAAATCTGAAATCAACAAGGTGAACTAACCAAATGGGTAGCCACGCCCACACTCATTGGTTTAATAAAGCTTTCCATGTAGCTAAATTGTAAACAATACATATATATATATATATATATATTGATTGTCAGCGATTGTTTTGTGTCACACAGAATTCAAGTTTTTATTTGAACGGACTAGACGTCACAACTGTGACATCACAACCATAAACTCATTAACATATGTCCGCCCATCAACATTTAAAGGGATAGTTCATGCAGAAATTAATATTCTGTCATTAATCACCTTCATATTGTGCCAAACCCATAAGACCTTCGTTTATCTTTAGAACACAAATTGAGATATTTTTGATGAACTATAAGAACTTTCTGACGCTGCATAGACAGCGATGCAACTACAACGTTCAAGGCCCAACAAAAGCTCTTGCGAGTTTGAAACGACATGAGGCTGAGTAATTAATGACAACATTTTTGTTTTTGGGTGAACTATCCCAACAAACAACAGTTTGAACTAATAACGCAATCTCATAGCAATTCATAAATATATGTTTTGACGAAATACTTACATTATTCTGTGAAATAATGAAAATATATCCACCTTTTGATCGACATAAAAATGGGCGTGAAATCGATGTGTCTTATCGCATTGTTTTAATATATTAACTTAATTCTGAAAAAAACAGGTTTGTAGTGTCTAATAAACCAGAAGCCTCAGCCATAGGCTTACTTCCACGTTGAGGAAAAAGGTGGACATAAATTTAAATATAGAAGTCTTAAAGGTACAGTAGCAATATCAACCTGTTAACTTATAAAGTTTGGAAATGCATATAAAAAAAATAGTTTGTGAGGGTTTTTTGTGCAAGAAACTAATTTTATTTGTGGAATTCCAACAAAAGTGTAGTATACAATTCATATGTTTGATATATTATTATGCTGGTGTTTTTCTACTTCATTAAAGGGATATTTGTTGTAGACATATGCATACATTCTAATCTAACACTAGGCAGTGCGAGATACTAGTAAGTGGTTTTAACATTAAAGTCTGTAGTTAGCAAAGTCAGTCTTTTACCGTGCGTTTAAGGATGTTCAATTTCCTCCAGAATTCTGGGAATATTCGTGCTACATGATAGCATTGAAGATTTTTCCATCTTGATACAACCTGCAGGGAATTACAGCGTACCTCCAACTTCCCGCAATGCTCTGCTTTCGCACACAGCCATCTTTTATCACTCGTTTATCCTCCTCATCCACTCCTCTCCATCCTCCGCTCATTGGTGCTACTCCTCCGCAGTCCTTATTTTCCGTCTTTTCCTCCTGTCCTCATGAATATTTTAATTCCGCAGGAGATTAACTTTATTCCCTGAGCTCGTGGTTGGAGATATATTTGAAATGCTTCTATGAGAGAAACTACCACCCCCTTCCATAAAAAAGGATTGGATGAATAAATAGATGAGCAAATGTGTACGCAAAAGAGGTGTACGGTAAAGCCCATGGACTAGGACGACTTTAAAAGCGCTCTCGTGCCGCTATTAAAGCGCTCTATCAATCATCATTGAACTTCACTATTAATAAAATATAGATCAGGCCACATGCGAGCGCAGTGCCCTGGGAGCTACCCCACTTTCTTTTAAAAACTCATCTTTCGCTCTCTCTATCCCTCTATATCTTCCTTGTTCATTCTCGTTTTATGACAATGACAGGTAATCGCATTGTTTTTGCCATATCTACGACATATGCAAGGAAAAACGTACGGTCACTGTGAGCATTAATTGAATAAATGTGCATGAAACTAATTTAACTTGAAATTATTTGAATATTTAAAACGTCTAGCAGAGGATATCCGTTGACTGGGAGTATTATGCCGTTTTGCACTAATTATACCAAAAAGAAATTGACCCCAGAATGGTGTGTTTGACCAATCACCATCAAGTATTCCAGAGGGCTGCGTAATAAGAATAATTAATTGCTTTCCTTGGAAATTCTTTCATTCGGTCTCCTCGTTAACAGCTTCTTATCTCAACAGATCACAGTTCGTTTGAACCGTGAACGAACTCTGCAGTCGCAGGTCAGCAAAAACGAGGACTTTGAGAGTTGAAAGAGAAAGTTTTTTTCCGCATTTCTCCCCACGAGATGGTTCCTCTGGAGTTTCGCACCCTGCCAGTGCTCACAAATATCACCCTTAGAGTGTCCAAAACTGCTTTAATGATGAGGCTAATTAAACAACTCTAAAAATAAACAGCCTTTCATTTCGCTTTCACTCGCGGTGATGCTCCGGTTCGCCGGGGCCAGATTCTGCCGCTCTGAAGACAGAAAGGAGGTTGTATCAGAGCGATAGTGAAGAGAGAGATGCTAATGAGAAGGAGAGAATAAAGGTATGTCCGCTGGAGCAGGTAGACGGTGCCAGCAGATGTACAGCGCAACCGTGTGGTCGAAACATAGCATTGCAGGGGGGAAGTATTGCTGACTTTAAGCCAAATAAAATTACATGGTGCTTCTTTTTTCATCATTTATTTATGTATGGTTTTTTTTGTAATTTGTAGGGACAAAAAAAAAAAATAAATTTGGGAGGTAGGAAGAGATGCAACATTTCTAAACAGATTTTTAACAATATAAATTTTTTTATTTTTTTTTTAAATGGTGCAACCAAAAACATATATATATTTTTTTATTAAAAATGTATAAGATATATATATATTTATATATTATTATTTATTATATATTTTTTTTTTAAGATGATCACAGTGTAGGAAAATTGTGGTTACACCATGTGACAATTATTAATATTATTAGTATTATTTACCGTATTTTTTAAATAATAATATCAACTCTAATAACTTCAACATTATAGAGGGTGAGGGGGGGCCTTATTTCTAATGTTAAAGCCAAGGTTCAAGAATCAAGGAGGAAATGTTGTGGTATTTATCATTGTGAATGTTGACTATATTTTGTGCGCAAGTTACTTACGATTTATTTCTGAAAAAGTTTTCCAGAAAGTACTGCTTATACAATCAGTTCATTATTTTAAAGGTTCATGCATTTCCCATCATTCTCTATGGCAGCGAGAGAACGTTGCAGTATAAAAAAGTGAGAAAGTTATATGAAATTGCCCAGCATGTCCATGTTATTCTAGCCAACAACACTTGGAAGCACATCACATTGTAAATAGAGTTTCCAAATTTATAAGGATCCGTTTTTGAAAAGACGTGACGCCAAGTCTTTGTTTTTTCCTCTCCTCCATTCTTTCCCTTCTATCTCACATACTGTATGTAGACGTGTGAGAAGTAGTTAACCCATTAACTAAACTGTCCATGCATGCGTGCATGTGCGTGTGCACAGTAGAGTAGAGCTCTTCAAACAGGGTTTGCCTTTTCCCCCAGCATGCCTCCATATGGCCTGTTCTTCTGGCTCCTGCTTGCACCGCATTAGTTCCAAGACTTCTTGTCCCAGATGCCATTGCAAGCTCTCCCGAAACACACACTCCCCTCCAGGGATTGTTTGCCTTGATTACAGTTGTTTAAAAAGAAAGAAATGGGGTGTGTTTTTACATATTTATGAACAGACAGAATATTAATGAAACACAGTTGGTGGGAATATCAATAGCACAGGTACAAAATAATTTTGAATAAAAATACTGTGGCTTTGCAGTTAACACTCAGCTTATGAAATGTGCCTATATTTTGATAATGATCAGAAAAAAGAGAAATGTTTCTTTTTGAATATTTCATAATTTAAAACATTAAATGTTTAAATCTTAAAATTTAATATAACATATATATATATATATATATATATAGATATATTTATTTATTTATTTATTTTTTTTTTTTTATGAAGCTTGAGAGATTTCTGCCCCTCCATTGAAATGCCATTCAAGCTCCAAAAGGTTCATGAAAGCATTGCATTTTTTTTTATATCAGTGCATACATTTTTAAACAAAGTAGGTTCAGTTCTTTTGTTGTGGTTTCAAAATTGAAATTGAGGATTTTACTGGAATCGTTACAACCAATTACAGTTTTTGGTATCACAGTAACCCTTACATGTGTGTGAGAGTGTGAGAGTTACACACACACACCCTAACCCCATACTTCAGTCTCCAAGCCATCGCACCAAACAATACTAAAGAACTGATATCCATTGCTGACATTTTGTTGAGTGTGTATTTTGAGATGTTGAATGTTGAATGTTTATCTGAAGCTGAATGTTGAATGTTGATTGTTCTATTCTAGCAACTGTATAGCACTGTTGTCTGCTGTGTTCTTTGTACGATCTTTGTTTTTTGGCTTTATAACAACCTGTCCAACCCTTTTGTCTTGTTTTGTTTCTCTCTTGTCTCTCCTCCTTCCTCTCCTCCCTCCCTCCCTCCCACGTCCCTCCCCTCCCTCCTGCAGGATGTGCGTTTGTCACGTTTTCTACCAGGGCTATGGCACAGAATGCAATCAAAGCCATGCATCAGTCTCAAACCATGGAGGTACTGTACCCTTGTCTTCTCTCTCTCTCTCTCTCTCTCTCTTCTCTATCTCTGCTCTTTTCCAAAACATAGTGAGCTGCCTACGTAGACAGCATTTTAAGGGTGCGAAAAGTTATTCCAGAAGATGCATTGTGTCAAAAAATTATTTCAAGATTGCATATGATGCAGTAAGAAATGTCTGTTATTAAATATAATTAATCTCATAGCATCACCAAAAGTAGTTATGGCTGACTAAAAGCAAGCACTTTAATTTTTGCTTAATTCCATAATGGTGAAAGATATATGACGTCAATGCAAACATGTTTCATTCAGTAACGCAAAGTATATAATAAAAAACAAACAAACAAAAAAATAACTAAAAAAAGTTTTCGCTGTTGTTAATCATTAGTGTGTTTTGCTGTTAGCTTAGCCAAATGCTAACGGTTAACACTAGTTTTGCATCAAATTCCAATTTGTTAAACTTTGAACATTTATTTTTAATGTGTTAGCCGATATAAAATTGCTTAGTTTGGAATTGAACTAGTTGCCTAATGTTACCACTTCTTATGACAGCATTGTTTTTAGCTTAGCAGAATGCTAATCTGTCCACATCCACCATTTTCTGAATTCTTTGCTTTATTCCCTGCTGAGAAAAACAGCACATGCTGGTTAGGTGTGTTTTGATGCTGGTTTAAGCTGGTACTTTGTTGTTTTATGCTGGTGCTTTGCCAGCACATGACCAGCACGAACCAGCATCCCAGCATCAAAACATACCTAACCGGCATAAGCAGTTTTTTTGCTTATTAGAATATGGCTGTTAGCTTAACATGCTAATGTTTATGTCACTTAAGCTGCTGCCAAGGCAAGCTTACTAGATTTCAGAACAGAGCCTCTCTCTCTCTCTATCTTTTTCTCTCTCGTTTCTGTTTGAATCGGCGGCCAGTATTACAACCTTGTACAGATTCGAATATTTTCCCTATGAAGTTGAAACAAGATGAAACTTCTTTATAAACTTTTCCCTCAGTCACTCACTTTTCTGTAGAACTTTCGACACCATATTAAGTGCCTCTTCGCTCCCTGTTATTACTGTCAGGCATTGGCAAAACCACCCCTGGCCAAACGGGTCAAACTAAGAAGGACCCCCCGCACCCACCACGCAACCAGTCTGCCATTGGCAGATGGGTCTCACGTTGACGATGTCACAGACGCTTTAATAACAGACCTCCGACGGGCCCTTGCATTGTGATTGCCCTGTAGAATGCCGGCGTGCTGCTCTCAGAGTTTAGCAGTCCGTCTCAGTGCCTGTCAAAATGTCAAAGCTCTGACACACCAAATCAGAGGGTGCTGACAGCTGTCTAATACAGGGCCCTAACTATTCGCCTGTGTGTGTGTGTGTGACTTCGCATGTCACCACACTCTGCAAATTTCCCATTGCATGTTAACCCTTGCATACACTCCAACACCCGGTTTTAAAGACCACCTATTAACCAATCAGAAATCGCTGACACTAATGGATTTAAGCTGCTTTGTCAAGCCTCTGAAGGTTTGTAATTATCAATCCATGGCTAAATTTACAAATATATATTCATCCTTCATCTAGCTGACCATGTATAAATGATCCACCATTCGCTTCAGGGTGCTTCTGTTGTGTCTCTTTGCACAGTATGTGTCCAAGTAGTCATTTTTTGCAAAGGCAAAGTAATTACCCGGTTTAGATGAGAGTGTTGTTTGTTTTTCGGCCATCTCTCCACCCTCCCCTCACACCGAGGAATTTGTGGCCTTTCTGAATGTCATGACTTAATGAAAACGGATATGACAGAGGGTGGTCATGCATGCGCTTGGGTACACGCACACAGTCGCGAAACGGCCTTGCTCCTTTAGTGTCGTCTCAAAGGGTTGTTTTCAGTGCTGTGGATTGCAATAGTCTCCCTGGACATTCATCTCGTTTGATATGTTTGTCTCTTTTTATCTCTGTGATGGCGTTACTGTGTTTTTGTGGTATGTGTGTGTGTACATGTGTGTCTCTCCACAGATGCACGCTCGTTTACACCTGTATATTTCATGGGAGTGTGTGCATGGCAGGTCAGGTCATATATATTAGTCAGATTTACATATATGTATATACAGTAGTCCTATAATTTAAGGACTATTTAGATTTATTTGTTTTTTTTCTACATTCTACATAATTTTGAGGTGTAGTGGCTTCAGCACATGCTTATTTAAATCTCAAAAGTCTATCATTTTATTAAATTCTTGTATTTTATTTATTTTATGTAATATATTTGGTTTTGTTTTTGTTATTACAACATATTACTCTGTTAGATACATACATATTACTTATAGATAGATACACATACAGTTTGTTTTTAATTATACTGTATGTACTATAATAGAGTGTTTTTTTATGTATAGACATAAATGAACACACAAAAAATACGATCGGGGGGTCTTCATATAATGGGGAAATGTGAACTGGGCATGTTTTCAGTCAAGTCAAGTGTTACCAATTTTAACAATGTTAACATGAGCTTATATTTTAGCATCATTCTGCTTCTTTCACATTAGCCTGTAAAGTGTGTGTGTGGGAGAGAAAGACTGAGACAGAGCCAGTGAGTAATGAGATTTTTTAGGTCTCTTGAGATGTTCTCTCGGCGATGGCACCCCTCGATTGACAGCTTGAGTTAAATCTCATTCCCCCCCACCCGTACAAGTTTTATTTTTACCTCCCCTCCATCTGAGAGCAGAAATAAGAAAATCAGCTCTCTGAATGGAAGGAACACCAAAGAACGCTCCAGGTGGATGCGAGGCGCTCTACCTCCAAGAAACTCTCATGTTCTCTCTCGCACACACACACACACACACACACTTGCGTTCTAGAGGGTCTGTGATCTTTCATCTTTTTTTGTCAGACTGTGGTTTGCAGTTCAGAGAGAGCACAATAAAAGCAGCAGAGTGATTTATCAGAGTGAATCAGCACCTGTAAGGTAGAGACAAGAGACAGAGATGTAGAATAATTGCCTTAAAGCACTCTTCTCAATCTCTCGTCCTCTTGTGGCTCCATATGGCTGCCCTGAGTTAGCTGCTGTTGCCTGAGGAACAGCTTTGATATTAATACATGTAATGGCGTTTATGAATGTTCTCACTGAACACCATTCACAAAGTCTGTCTTCTGTAACGTGTGTGTTGATGTGTTGGCGTCAGAGAAGTAGAATTCCGGGCCGATTCGTTATGGAACATATCTGGTTGAATCTCACGCCCAGGTCAGATTTTATCCCATGAATAAGAAAAAAATACAAATTCATAGTAAGTATATTAAACACATTTGCTAAGCCCGCTTTATTTTACCATAATGAAAAAAATGCAATATCGCGTTACCAACAAATATTTAAATGAAGTGTTTTGTTTTGTTCTGTTTTCAGTTTATGCTAATTTTATATTACAATAAATTATCGTATTATAGTAATTTGAATCTAATTAGAATCACCATTGAGAATAACACTGATGTATTATTTTAATTGTAAATGATCTGTATTATGCAGATATAAATAAATGGCATTTGTACAATGAATTGTTGTATTATAGTAATTAGAAACTAATGTGAATCACCCAAAAAATGTAAAATAAAACATACAAATGCATTATGGTAATAAACATTTGTTAGAGAAAGTGCTACATTTGAATAAAAATAATGTCTTAATGACTATGTTGCTATTGTCTTTATGCATATTTTCTTTTATTTTTATATATTTTTAATAAAATGTAATCTGTACATCAGATTAACCCTTTTGGGCCTTTTTGTTTTTCAATAATAGGGATTTTAACTGTTTTCAAGGAATATGATGCCGAGTAAATCCTAAGAAAATGTTCAATTTTGGTTAAATAAGCCTTTTCAAGAATTAACACGTTGCTTGCTATGCACACACACCCTTTTTTTATTATATTCTGACCCCCAGGACTTTAGTTAAACAGGCACCGCAGGTCAGCCCCATGATGTTTAGGTCTGTTTGTTTTCGTCGAAAAGAAGACCGAACGTGTGAGAGATTAGCTGAAATGCGCAGGTCTGCAGGGTGCAGTGAGGGCTGTGGGGTGGGAGATCTCGCTCGCTCTCTCAGACAGATGATGAAATAGTTTTATAAAGCAGGAAATCGCTTTCCTGGGAAATAAAATCAGCAGCACAGCACAGAACTCTCATTTCACCAAGAACTCCCGTCGCTCCAGCGGTTGTGTGTGTGTTTGTGTGCCATTATCGGTTTATGCACTGCACAAGATCATTGCTCTTCTAGATATTTAGCTTTCCCTCTTGTTTTTTTTTTTTTTCGTTTTTTTTTTTTACCCCTCTCCCTCTTCCACCTTCCTCTTCTCTCTTTCAATCTGTCCATACAGGGCTGCTCCTCCCCCATGGTGGTGAAGTTTGCCGACACGCAGAAGGATAAGGAACAGCGGCGGCTGCAGCAGCAGTTGGCGCAGCAGATGCAGCAGTTGAACAGCGCGTCTGCCTGGGGCAGCCTGACCGGCCTGACTGGCCTCACCCCGCAGTATCTGGCAGTAAGAGGACACACCCACGCAGCCACGCCCACCAGCAGCACAGCCAGCGCAGCCGCCGCAGTCAGTCACTGTCTCCGCCCACCTGCCCCGCCCCCACCCCTCTTGCTCTCTCTGAGCTAGTCTTAACCCCTTTTCCAAATCTCTCATCTGTTGAACTTCGATCGCGCCTTGATCGAAGTTCGCTTCGAAACCGGTCCCCATACTCAAAATTGTAAAGGGTAGTGCTGATGTTGAGAAGCTGTTAGGGCAGTGGTTCTTAACCACTAGGGGGCCACATCAAACTTGCGAGAGGGCCTCAAGATTTAAAATAATTTAAAATGAGGCAATTATTACACTGAAAATCAAAATATGTCTTATAGGGCTGTGTGATAAATCGACTTGAAATCTAAATTGCGATTAGACAAAAGCTCATGCGCAAAATTCAGAGAAGCATAGTTCTGTGATCAGCAGTGAATCTCCATCTGAAGGCCAGGGGGCGCTCTCACGTGGAATATCTGAATATGCCCTGAGAATAAACCGCTGCAGCTGAATACACAGAAAATTTAAATGCTTTCATTGATTCAACGTGACTAATAAACACACAACTATGGCGATATATATAGTTTGTATTGTTCAAATCTTAATCAAAATAAAGTATATCTATAATGAAATGCTAATCGATAAAGCCTTTATCACTCGACTGATGTTATAAAGGAGTTTGGAGTAAGGACATGTCCGCCAACAGCTGACTATATAATCGTACAATTTTTTAATTTGACTAAATTGTTCGCAGTAATGAACCCGATTTTGCATAGCTTGTGAGAGAACTACGGCTCTGTGTAGTAAATGCCCCTCCATCTAAAAGCGGCATATGGAGATTTAGTACTAAACAAAGAACCGGCTCTTCTGTCAAAGTGTGCAGACAATCGCGATTAATTGTGTTTGATAAAATAAATAATATGGCCTAATAAAGCCATGATCCCAAACCAGTCACTACAATTTATACAACTTGTTATCCCATGATGTTGCATTGCAAAGAATGTGCAGCAGGTCTAATAAAATAAAAATGAAATTATGTTTTAAAACGAAATGTAGAAATTATATAAACAAAACCTATAGAATTAATATAGGAACATAAAATATAGGCTTTAACAATCTTGGTAGGTCTGTCTTAATTAACAGTCTTTCTTTCTATAGAAAACAATGAAAGAGATTTTTACTTTACCCATGGCATGGGTTCTGTTGTGTAATTGGATTGGGATGAGGACAATGCATAAATTCCCTGTTTCGCTCATGCCCGTCTTCATCCTCCTAAATATAAGGAGGATCCAACATGGTGGTGACATTTACTTGCGTTTTAGTCCATAAGGACAGTGGGTGAGGATTAAAGGACTATGCAAGAGCATTGGGACAGGGCCATCTCTCCCACCATTCTGCTTCTCCTTTTTCTGCCTTTTTCCACTTCCCTGTCATTTTGAGGTTACGTTTAGCTTTTAAGCAGTCTGAGGGGTCTAGTTCAATGTCATCCTAATCCTCTAGAGTCATTTAGAGTCTGCTTTCCTCTCCCCTTTCATGTGCAGAAACTGCACAGGACAGCAACACACTGCCAACAGAACTGACGGGTGACTCTTAGCATGATAGTTTTCACTCGCTCCAATGTATGAGGCTAATACCTTGAAGTGGTCCTCAAGTCTTTTATGATTTTGTTCCTCATGATTTTCACTCTCAGAGTTTTATGTTAATGGCATGTTATTGTGTTTAGAGACCACAGGATCCAAAGTCAGCATTATTTTATGTATATTGAATAAATTAGTTTTGCTTTATAACCTTTCTAACATTATTTTAACCAGGCTTGCTGTGTTAAAGCTTTCAGCTTTTGTCCTAGCCAGCTTCATCGCCATAATGTGTGATGCTACAAGTTATTTTGTTTCTAGCTTTTTGTTGTGCTGCATTATAAAGTAGCACACATCTTGTGTATTAGAGATCAAATCTATTTGAAATGACTACTATTTTGTTGGTAAGAAGGCATTTATTACACTTAATATTTAGCTTAATACAAAAGTTGAGTGGTCCTAATCCAAATACTTGAGGAACACCAGTAGCTAAAAACACACCCTAATAGATAGAGGCTTTTGTGTTGCTTCACTGTTGACAGACTGCTCTATAGTGTCACTCCAGACAGCATGGTACATGGAAACAAACCACAATGTTTCATCTATATTTAGCTAACACTAGCTCCTTCAAACATTATCCTTATATATCCATCACCTTTAGCCAATACATAATAATGATTACAAAATAATGGTCTGTTTTTGTCTCTCTTTCTCCCAGTTGCTCCAACAAGCGACTTCCTCCAGTAACCTAGGAGCTTTCAGTGGTATTCAACAAATGGCAGGTGAGATACTAAGATCTGTGTTAACTAGACCCATTGTAAATCCTCAACTAAACTTCCATTCCCCCTACTAAACCATTCAACCTTGCTATGAGTTGCATTAAAAAAGAAAAAGAAGAGATCCAGGATCAGCAGAGGTTTGGCTGAGAACAATCTCATCCTGCCTCAGTTTAGATTCAAAATGCTGCAGAGTTCTTGACAGTGTGTAGCACACATGGACGCTTTGTGATGTTTGTAAATGTGTGTGTGTGTGTGTGTGTGTGTGTGTGTGTGTCTCAGAATGATGATGAACTGAAACTTGGTTGATCACAAAAAAGCCATTTTTCCATGCCTGTTGGGATTTGCATCATACCCGTTTATTGTTTCTTGGAAGAGGAGTTAGTCATCATCCAATCATATCTCCTTGCCTGAGCTCTGTGAGGCTTATGAGAGACCAAATCATGATGATATGCCCCATCAACCCTCAGATGTCTTCAGCTTTTTACATTTTCACTTTAGCAATTCTCAAAGAAGAGGAAAAATGAAAGTACCCTTATCCAAATAGGCCACTTATCACAGTTTGTTCATGCCACGAATACTGTCAAATTCACCAGAAACCTGCAGAGAATTCAGCAACACAAGATGGATTCCTTGTCGAAGCAACATGATGTTATTCTATCTTCACGCTGACTTGGTTTAGCACTCTGGAATATGATTAGTGCTTTACAATATCTGCCAATGAGCTCCTGCTTACTCCGGCTGTTAGACAGGTGCATGTTGTTCTCGCTTTGACAGTTTTTATGCCTCCGACTTGCAACAAAAAATGAAAGTATCTCTTTGCTCACTTTCCTTTCCTCCTTTTTTCCATTTTCAATGTTTTCGGTGTCTTGTGCGTTACATTCCCAGTGTGCGTCTCTGTTCCTGTCAGGTCTTAATTGTGGTCTGTTTATCAAGCTGCCAGGCCTTCAAGGAAAGTGAAATATTTATAGCACGCGCTCTCGCCTAATTGCAGCTGCTAAGGATGAAAGAAAGAGAACGTATTAGCATCCAAAATGGCTTACAGTGTGTGTAGGATGAGTGCCTTTATCTCCTAAAGCCTTCCCCCCTGACAACAGTTTTGCACACCAGAGAGTGGCTTCCTCATTAATGGAGGCTCTTGTGGAGAGGGTGAGCAGGACTGTGGTGTTTTGTTTACCATTATGAAGAGTTCTGGAAGCTCTCGTTTAAGTTTAGTGGTACATCTGTGACAGCCTCTCAGCGAGAATGAAGTTCACATCGAGCCAAACCAGCAGCAGCTGTCATCATACAATTAAAGAGCGAGAAATTCCCACATTACCATAACAATTGAATTTTCTGGACCCCATTTTTTAAAGCAATATGTTCTCCCAATACAGCTTAGTTTAGACTCTTAATCAAACTGGTTTATGAATGCGAATTGGTCAAGCATGATGGGCAAAGCAGTTTGTTATTACACTTTCAGATTATATACAGCGATGTGTCAGTGTTGGATTAAAGGAACCATTCAACCAGAAATTAGAATTCTTTCATTTTTTTGGATGACCACTATTCTGCAGAGTTTAACTCTAATCCTAATTAAACACAATCAATTGGTATGAATGCATACATATTTGATTTAATACAAAAGTAGAGCGGGCCCAATCCTAATACTTGAGGAACACCAGTATATCTAAACATGCACTATAAGATAGACCACTATCCTGCAGAGTTTAGCTCTAATTCGAATTAAACACCCCTGGACTAACTAGAAACATCCAGGCAAGCAGGTTGGAGCCGCACTATGCAGAGCATTGTCCACATTTCGAGCTATGACGCTCATGCAAGAGATGCAGATTTAGATCCAGTCTGTCTCATCCCTCAACTATTATTATTATTTTCGTCTGTTGAGTGGAAAAATGGGCAAAAATGAACATTTTAAAAAGTTCAAAGTAGACCATTACTTAAACCCAAGCCAGAAACCTGCTCAATATGACCAGATAAACATATCAGTCTGTTTGAGACACTGCTTGAAGTGCGAATCGACAGGAGCTCTCAAACTCGACAGGATTTGAAGGCTTTTCTCAGCTGAATTGTGAAATCTTTGGGCCCCTCCATCTGTCGCCTGGCAACGGTCAATGATTGGCAGACAATATATACAGCTGACATCTGCTGCGTCTGTGCTGTGGGTGGAGTTACAAGCCATAAGCCATTACACATGATGAACATTCAGCGAGAGCCAGCATCACCTCTCTGCTGACACCTCTCTCTCTCTGCTCAGTACGCCGAGAGTGTGAACATACTGCATGGATAGATATCTCTCTCACACACACTAACAGAAGTGCCCTTCTCAACCACAGAACTCACATTGTGCCAAATACTCAATGCCCATTTTTTGACACTTATGTGCCAAAAACTCAAAATGGTTCCTTTTCCGCTTTATTCAGAAGCACAAAGGCGGTCACAAAGCCCTCAATTTCAAAGTCCATTTCTGTCGTAACCTTCCCTTTTGACCTCCCAATACTGCACTTTTTTCACCCAATACAGCTTTTCAAGCTTTTTTTTATGTTATATACTGTTCAAGGTTGAAATCTTGAACCATAAATTCAGAAAAGACCTATTTAATTGACCTTAAACATTGCTTATTGTGAACAGTTACTCAAAAGTATTACAAATATTGGCTTCATAATATTTTGTTATACACTAACATATTCATTTTTGGGTGAATCCGTAGATCACTTTTATTGTTTTTCAAATCCTTCCTTCAGACCACCTAGGCTGAAAGCACTTTTCACAAGTCTTTCTTTTCAACGTTGAATAATATTCGTTTCTTTCGGAAATGCCACATTACGGAAGTGGACTGGGTCTTGAGAGCCATTTCATGCTGATTTTAAACCTGCTGTTCGGGACCTGTAACACATTATGGAATCATCTCTGCTCTTATGTCTTGACCTGGGCTTTGTTTTGCAATTAGAGGTAGATTTCCTGTCTCTAATCACCTTCTGTGATGTGCTAATTAGACTCTTAATGCACTTCTCTTGCTTGCTCAGTGGATCGGGAGGGCAGACAACCGTGGCGTCCCCAGAGCACTGTCTGACCAATTCAAATTACATGCTAGTGCTGTCTAAAGGGATAAGGCTGGAAAAACAAAGATGTTTTTCAGATCCTGCATTTTAGCCTTTGCTTTCAGTCTCAGTTGACACAAATTTATGTGTACTTGTCACCTTTCAGGTTGTCACTTGTCCGCGATACTTCGGTGCTTACAGTCTTTTCTTATTGCACACTTTCAGTAAGCCAACACTTGGGATGACTACCAGACCATAATTGGGCATCGGTCACCAAATTATGGACTCGTAGGGGTGTGGCATTTGGGACAGGGCCTATAATTCCTCAACAATCCAAATACTCGAATTCTGAAGTCTTGTGTGTCTCCTGTGCGTGTTTTTTTTCTTTATCTTTGTGTGCGTGCTTCCTCATAGTATAGAGTATATACATTTGACATGTATATACGACACATGCTGTGCATTTTCCTGTTGTACCACTTCCAATCTCTGTCCTTCTTGGCTGCAAGCCACTTCACGCAGTTTGTTGGCGTCATGGCCACTGCATGTAGCCGTGCCCCAAACACGCTAATCTAGAGTCACCTTTGGAGTAGATGCACCCAAACTCACCCATAGAATCGGATCTCCAGTTCAAAACGCCTCTCCACACAACTCAACTTATACACAAACACCTGCTCGCGTAGAGCATTATGTAGCACATGTGGTTCCTTTAGTTTAACACGCGCAAAACACACACGCACACATTGACGCTTTCTCTTTCTTCAGGTATGAATGCTCTGCAGTTGCAGAATCTGGCCACTCTAGCAGCAGCAGCGGCTGCAGCACAGAGCTCGGCCAGCCCGTCCACTGCTAGCGCCCTGACCTCCAGCACAGGGTCCCTGGGAGCCCTGGCCAGCCCAGGTAACCAGAGGCCGTCCCATCATCATCATTATCATCTTCGACATCGGTAGCATTTCCACCATAGCGTCGTTGTCCCTTCATTTGTTGTAGTCGAGTTCGCCATTCTCTTTGGTGTTTGAATGTCCTGCATTTCGTATTTGTTTAGTTTTCATGTCGTGTTTATATGTGTGTGTTTGTTTGCGTAGATTCTTGATACCGTCCATCATGGTTTACGTTCATCATCCTCATCTTTATCATGTTTGGGAGACTGTGTTCATATGTGTGGCGTTACGCTGTTGTGCTCTTTGGCTTTAACCGTGCTCCATTCATTTTGGAAAAGATGAAATGTGAAACTAGCAGGCACTTACAAGCGTGACACATGGTTTTCCGGTTAGACAAGCAGCTTTGTGTCTTGCTTTGAAACTCAGAGCATTTCTTTCAAACTTGGAAAACTGCAAATGAAGCAGAGTTTTGTTGCATTGTATTGCATTGCTCTTTTCTGAAAGCATTGTTGTGGTCATGATTGCAATAATCTTTATTGTTTTTGATGTTTCTTATCTCTTTTTTTTGTTTTGCAATTTGAACCGATTCCCTTTAGGAATTGATAAAGTATTACGCATGCATATATCTATCCATCTGACCATCCATCTAGCTTATTCACTTTATTAAGACTGCATCACATAGCAAATAAATTACAATACCTAGTTCTTCGATTATATTCAGGGTCATAACAGGGTGATTTATTTACAGAAAAATCTCTAATGCTGAATTACAACTGAAAGCAAAAGAAAAATATAAATGCAAAATAACTTGTGTTCAGTGCATAATTGAAAGCATTTTTCTCTATTTGCATACACCAATATGTAACAACGCACAGTTAGAAGCAGAAATCAGATGCACTATTAAATGAAATTATACAGGACAAGGAAGAATTGCAAAATTAGTCTAATGATGCCCCCTATAGAAAACTTAATGGCCTAATATATTGTGCTGTAAAATCATCGCCCACGATTTAACGTTACCTTGCTACCAAAGTTGCCCGACCCTACCCTCTATCAGTGAATCAATTCATCCATGCATCCTTCCCTCTGTGTACCTCCACCCTAAGCTTTTATGTATGTGACTTTAACCATTTCAGTATCATCTGCAAATGTATATGTTCAAACATCTCTCTTTTTCTCTCTTCCATTCCTCCACCTTTGTCTCCTTCCTGCTCTGTCTGTCTTTCCCCACAGCAGGTTCCACAGCTAACTCCACCGCGGGTGCGATGGGTTCCCTGGGTTCTCTGGGGACACTGCAGGGTCTGGCCGGGGCCACCGTGGGCCTCAATAACATAAATGCACTAGCAGGTAGCGTCAACAGTGAGTACTACCGTTCATCGGCCTCTCCATCCCAATCCATACAACATCACCTCATACCAGCTCACAGAGATGCCCGCTATCTCCCAAACACACACATAGCGAATGCTTTTCAGTCAATTTACTTTAAAAAGCAGCCAAACCGAGGGCATCTCTCTGGGCTTCAGCGAGAGTTTGTTTTTGCGAGAATTTAGTCCTGCTGATATATTTTTAAACTGTGTCTATGCCTCATTTTTAAATCAAGTCAGATCAGATCAAATCCATTTGCTCAGTCAAAACAAATGTAGCTCATCTTTTGTAGTCGTGAGCGTGTTTGCACCGATCAGACACATCTCCACACATTCCGACATGCTAACACACTGCTAAACCATTGCTCTGGGTGTTTCTATAGACGTGCACTTGTTCTGTCGCTATTGTGAGTGAGTGTGTGTGTTGTGTATGTGTCTGTTTTATCTTGGCGTCTGAATGGTTTAAAACTCGACTAGTTCTGCCAAACGATTAATCATGATTAATCGCGATTAATCGTTGCTCAGCACTAATTTAAATATATAAATTTATATACATGTAAATATGTAATATGTAAAACTTTAATTGTAAGGACAAAAATGAACGAAGAATATATTTTTCCATGTTCTGCAGAAGACAGGTGTCATACAGATGTAGAAACACGTGAAAAAGGTGAAGAAATGATGACAGAATAGTCATTTTTAAAACTTAGTTTAGCCAAAAATTTACATTTTGGAAAAGGTGTCGCTCTAAGCCCATAAGTCTTTTGTTACACTTAAGTATTTTTAGCGAAAGCTAAAAGACTTCTGTCCTTTTATTGACAGTCCATGCCTCCAAAACATTGGTGTGTTTTATCTAAGGCTTTCGAAAGAAACATGGTTTCATATGATGAGCAGATGAGATTTTGACATAGAAGAACACACCTCACTGTTTATGTGTTGTGCTGGAATGGACTTTCAATGGAAGGACAGAAATATGACAATAAATAAACGTTGTATGTGTTTGAAACGACATTCTGTCAGGGTTAATAGTTCAGTAGTGGCTTCTGTGGGTGTTGTAACTTGTAAACAGATGTTCTGCATTTAGCCGTTACCACATTGTGTATCTTAGCAGGCCTGGAACGCTGTATTGATAAATCAGCATTCAAGACCAGAACTACTCGTCTTATAATAAAATGTACCTAATGGGCGTTGCGGAATGTAATTAGTATGAATAGACGAGCTAAAGATCACCGCGGCCTGTGCATGTGTATATGTCAGTGTGTCGGCACGCGGACAAAATCTCTATCTCCACCAGTGACCTTTCAGCCAGGTTTCTGGTTTTATAAATCAAGCTCTCTCTCTAAAAGAACGCCTACAATTTGAATTCATTCAAATGACTCTCTCTCTCTCTCACACACACACACACACACACACACACTCCCAGTGCTCATTTAAGAGGCTGTATAGTGTAATTGAATATAAAAGGTCAGTATTGTAATTATTGCTGGATAAATGAGGGAGCTGGCCATCCAAGCACTTCGCTCATCATTTATTGTTTCCAGGCCGTCAAGCCAAAAGGCCAGTCAGTAAATACTCATGAATCAGTCTTGATAAACACACACACACACACACACACAAACTGACTAAGACATAAAATAAATTCTGTACACAGTGCACAACTACTTCTACGGTAGCATGAATTGACATTATGAATATAGTTGCCACAAGGGATTCTCTAGTTTAAGTGTCCTTTTTCTGTTTTTTATTCCTGCTGTAGCTATAAAAAATGCTTTATTGTACTACTCTATACTGTAATAATGTATCTGATGCATTATATACTGCATCATTTGCACAAGGAGGTTTTGAACAAGATTTGGGATATCCAGTTTATCAGTTTAATAAATAATTAACAGATTAGTTAATCAAAATGATGAACTATCGGTTTATTGACACGAGGATTCGAACTCTGTCGCCCCTATTAAGTACTTATATTTGTTATCACTGAAAGAAAAGACAGTGGATATCACATAAATCAATAATAATACCATTCAATAATTAGATTTTAAATAAATTGATTGTAGTATTATAGTTAATGTATATATATATATTAGGGATGGATGACATTTATTAAAATCATATACAATAATAATAATATATACATATATGTATGTGTGTGTGTGTGTGTGTGTGTATATATATACAGCTCTGGAAAAAAGTAAGAGACCACTGCAATTTACTCCTAAATCAGGATCTCTCTGAGTATGACAAGCATTTCATGCCAGTCTTTGTATGTTTATAACACAAACATACTTCATTTTGTTTATCAAGGTACTTATTTGGTGAGCACCTGAATCCAAATGTATTTAATGGGAAAAGTATAAAAAGCACTGCTGTAATCAACACTATCCTCTTGCAGTGTGACCAGTTGGATGGTAAAAAATGCTAGAAGTCTTTCAAAAGTAATTATAAATGTAAAAATAAACACTAAACATGCCAAAAACAGTGAAAAGAAAGGTTTTAAATCAAGACAAAAAGGGCTCAATCGTAGATTTACTGGCACAAGGATTCAGTGAGCGTCACACTGCTTCTATACTATGTTTTTATTGGTGGTGTATTGGTTCCAGACCTGTGTATATATATATATATATATATATTAGGCCCGGGACTCGATTAAAAAATTAATCTAATTAATTAAAGGCTTTGTAATTTTAATCGCATATTTAATCCACTGCAAAGTGGACATCACCGAATATTCCGCCATGATTCCTGTTCGAAGTGAATTTATACGTTCCATTCGAAGTGCATTTAAGTGTGCGAGAGGTCATTTAAATCGTATTCACTTATTTACGGCGCAAATCCATGAATGAATGTTCGGAAGTGAAGTAAACTTTAACGGACACTGTGTAGGGACTATGTCAATCGGACATGCAAAATATGCAGAGCGGAGGGGCTTGAGGACCAGGATTGAGAACCGCTGCTCTATAATATATATCCTTATGGTTTTTAGAATAAGAAATGGATAATTTTGTCCAATAATATGTATTTTTTGGCTATTGCCACAAATATAAACTATATATATATATATATATATATATGACCATTTGGAACTTATTCTAAAATGCCAATTCTGTGCTAAATAAAACTAAATAGCTTTGTTTAAAAATGAGTAAGCAACTGACACTTGTTCAAAACTTTTCAAACCTTATTCGCAACAAACAATTTTATGTGTGTGTACATACGTATTCCCATAGACTGCGCTTATACCGCTCATATGTTTACAGGAGTTACTCCCCGAAGCACATGTGCATCTGTTTTAGCAGTCAGGGGTTCTGCTTTTAATAGATCCAAGGATGCATTCGTATTTTATTAAAAGAGTTTAATGTTTTCCCCATAACCCCTTTAATCCAGCCAACATTGCTGACACGAATAATGAGTTAATTAAATGTAGATTTCCGCTGTGTGAGGTTAAGAAGGTGATTGGTCAGATGTTTCTGTGTGTCTGAGGGTCGCCGTGGTGATCGCTTCGTGCTGCTATTGTGACATTAGTGTGCATGTGTAGGCCGCGCTCCTCATTTGCATACGCCGGTCAGTATATTATGTATCTTGTTGTTTGTGTGTATTTGTGTGTGAGTGGGTGCCGTTTATGATGTAATGTCCGGCGTGACGTTTGTGATTCTGCTGTTTTCGTCGAGTGTTACGTTCACTGTTCGCGTGTGTCGTCGGGTTTTTGTGTTCTGTCGTGTCGTGTTGTGCTTTGTTGTAGAAACACACCCTGAGTCCAAATGCTAACGAGTAAGAGCACTTCTTTTTTCTTTATTGTTGGGTTTTATGTAAAGTTGCTCACATGCTCTCAGGTATGGCAGCTCTGAACGGCGGGCTGGGCAGCACGGGCCTGAGTAACGGGTCGGCCGGGCCCATGGACGCTCTCACACAGGCCTACTCAGGGATCCAACAGTACGCGGCTGCCGCCCTGCCCACCCTCTACAGCCAGTCCCTACTGCAGCAACAGAGCGCTGCGGGCAGCCAGAAAGAGGGTATGGACACACACAATGGACGTGTAACATCTGGTTCCACTTTGAACAGCGAATATGGGAGTACATCAATGACAAAAGTTGTCAAAACTGCTACAGTATGAAACATGGGTTAATATTTATCTAGAGCCCTTGAATAGTATTAAATTAATCATTTAGTACAGTTCACTTAGTGTGCACATACATGGTACTTCCATTTTAAAATAATATACGTTTTTTCAGTGCAGTATGAACACAATAAGCACATTGCATGTGTTATTGATGAAAATTTATTTTTAAATTAATATTCCAATATATTTGACTATTTTTTTTACACTTTTGTCATTTATTTACATCCATAATCAAATCACACACAAAAAAAAAACACACTACCATTTAATAATTTGACATACTGATATTACTTGGAATAAGACATTTATTTGATCAACAGTATTAGATATTTCTGAATGATAATGAAGTATGGGTTGCTGAAAATTCTGCTTTTTGTCACGGAATTACATTGCGTTTTAAAATATGGAAAATGTGTATTTTCTATTATAATATTTCGCAATATGTACAGTCTATTTTATCTGCTTGTTTTCTTTAATTAAAAGAAAAAAAAAACATTGACCCTGTAACACTTGGACTTTCTATTCTATTTCTATTCTATTTTTTTTTGGGGGGGGGGGCACTAACACTAACGATCTCCATACTTGTTCTATTCTATTGACTTGTTTTTTTGTTATGTATTATAAAACAAAATTACCCTCTAACACTCGCATTCGCTTCTTTTCAATTCTTTTTGACTTTTCTTATTTATTTTCACCAGCATTTTCTATTCTTTTTGTATTCTATCTTCTTTTCTTACTGTTTACTTTAAAAATAACAATTTAACACTAGTGTTGTCTTTTCTTCTATTCTATCTACTTGTAGTTTTTATTCATTCATTAAAAAAAAAAGAGTCAGAACGCACATATTATTGCTCTTTTGTTGGTTTTGATTGCTTCCATTGTCCTCGTTTGTAAGTCGCTTTGGATAAAAGCGTCTGCTGAAAGACTAAGTGTCAGTATAACTTAGCTGTGGTTTCTTCACTAAACATGGACACGTACATTTTGTGTGTGTGGAACAGGACCTGAAGGAGCCAACCTGTTCATCTACCACCTGCCACAGGAGTTTGGGGACCAGGACATCCTACAGATGTTCATGCCTTTCGGAAATGTGGTGTCTGCCAAAGTCTTTATCGACAAACAGACCAATCTGAGCAAGTGCTTCGGTATGAACTGACATACAAACGCTCCTAGGAATTTTGAAATAAATTTGTGCTCACACTTAGAGCCAGTTTTACTGTCAGCTTACACCAAAGCAAACTGTCTATTGGCGTTAAAATAGTACGGTCAGGTTTTACTAAAGACACTAGCGCCTAGTTATTTTTGCTCCGGACCTTATTGAATATGCATTTGTAGGAGTTTCCCTTTCAGACGCGAAATATATGGGAGCATAGCATGCAATGAGTATTTGCAATGACTAACGTTTGCGCTCGTCAAATTACTGGTATTTAACTACCTCCAAAAACGTAATTTATTTGTAGTGCAAGAAGATTTGCCAAGCTATTATTTGCTTCAGGAGATGAATGACAACTTGAAACCCTCAACTAGTAGTCAAGCAATACCAGGTCTATCAAAACTTGCTTTTCGATCTTTTTAACGTAATGTGGCTTATTTATTTCTTTCTTCTTCATTCGCGACAGCTCTAATTTGCTTTGCGCTTGGTATATTGCGTTGGTCGATATGTAAAAGAGATGTGCCGTTTGTGTTTCGCGTCCATTTGCCCTGTTCAGTAAAACTGGCTCTTTTTTTAAACGTTTCGAAACACAGTCGTATGCTGTATTTCATCCTGCCGTTCAGTTCTTGCGTTTTAACGCCAAATATGACTTGATTACAGTCGAAAGACGTTGTGCTGTTTCTATATCCCTTTCTCTTTTCTCTCTCTCGTAGGTTTCGTCAGTTATGACAATCCTGTGTCAGCGCAGGCTGCCATTCAGGCGATGAACGGGTTTCAAATCGGCATGAAGCGTCTCAAAGTTCAGCTCAAGCGCTCAAAGAACGACAGCAAACCGTACTGATCTTAGCACTAGGGCCTCTCTCATGTTACACTGCTAGGGTAAGTCCCCACTGCTGCCACGGTTGCCAAACTGGGACTCCGGGGGGAGGGGGTGCACGAGGGGGAGTTTCACCCTTTGACCACCAGAGGGAGCCACTCTCCCATAACCTTCTTTTCAGCTTTTTTTTTTTTTTTTTTTTTAAATAGTAACAGTATTATTTTGTCTCTTTTTTTCACATGAACGCTTCCATTTCCGCCATTTTTTGTATGACTTGCGATGGATGAACAGCTATTATTGGTCAACTTTTCCTTTTTTCGTTTGAGTCATGTGTAAACTATTTGATTTTTGTTTTTTAAAGTAAATATTTATACAATGGCTATTTCATTCTATGATGACAACAACAGCAGAAAGAAACGATGTATAAAGTATTATTTGTTTCTCTTTGTGAACCTGAGGCTTGTAAGGACAAGTAGAGAAGGTTCCGATATGATTAAAGCACCAATATGCACATTAACCTTTGCCCTTTGGCCTCTGGTGTCGGTTCAGGGCTTTGCTGCTCCTTCGAACCCTTGGCCCACTGGCACTAGAGAGGAAAGGGTTAAACCCGCTGTGGCCTCTCTGTAGTCAACGGCAACAACTGCCTAAACAGCTTCCTCAACAAATACTTGCCGTCAAATGTTCAGTGATTTCTTTTTCTTTTCTTTTCTTTTTTCAGTCATTTTCTGTCAGTAAGGGTTTTTCGTTATTGTTGTTTGTTTTTTGTTTTGTTTTGTTTTTTTTTTAAAGAAAAAAAAGTCCGAATTTTATGCATCAAATGATTGTGGTCTTTGTCCAACAGAATTTGTGTAGAGCATTAAAAAAGATTTTGATCTGTCGATGGTTAAAAAGAATAAAGCATTCTAGGTTCTATGTGGAGGGGTGGGGAACTGAAAACTTGATGTTTATCGAAAGAAAAAAAAAACCTTAAATTACAGAAAGCCACAGGCCTGTAAATTTTATTTGTAAAAAATGCAGTTCTATTTTTATACAAAATTTCTACTGCCTCTGAAGTAAAGGACTTTATTTATTATCTTTTAAGTTATTGGGTTTGGAAAGTCGTGCTCTCTCTATCCTGAGCCTCGTCCGGTAGTCTTCTTAAACCACACAATCTGTTGTGTGACGAGAACACAGAATCACGTACAAAACCCCTCTTTTTTCTTTCTTTCTTTCTTTCTCTCTCTCACCTTCCCTCACGCCATTTCCCACAGTCCCATCCGTCACGTCCCCATCATATCTGTCTCGACTCTCTCTTCCTCTTCTCTCTTTCGTCATAAGTAGTGGCACTTCATAAGTGAAATCTCTTTTTCGTTCCGTTTCATTTTGTTTCGTATTGTTTGGTTTTTTGTTCGTACAAAAAGAAACACGGTATAATCTCTCCCAAACGGCGATCCATCTGCGGTCTCGGAGCAGGATGGATACTTTTGGGTGTGTGTCTGTACGGAGGAGATCGAGTGTGTGTTTGTATTCTCTGTGTGAGCGAGTGCCTCATTCACGTGTACATGTTGGCAATTTATACAAAATTTGTGTACTGTACGAAAAAAAAATGCTAATGTGATGTTGGTGAAACGCTGGTTAATAGAGCTGCTGCTGTTGTTTGTTTGTTTGTTTGTTCGTTCGTTTGTTGTTCTCATGGTTTAATGATGTTAGTTGTGTGCCGGAGCTGTGTGTGTAACTCTCCTCTCCCGTTTTCTTCCCTAGAACTCATCTCCATGACTCTATGCTCATCGTTTGCCTAGCATGTCTACGTGGCGTACAAAAAAAACCCGTCTCATCGTCCCGTCATTGTTTCTGATGTCTTTCTGAGTTCTCCTGCTCATAATCTGGTCTCCTTTTACTGATCTTTGTACTTTGATCTTAGCCTAATCTTTTTGAAAACAAAAAAAAAATTGCATGTGACCTCATTTTGAGCTTTATTTTTTTCTTGTTTTTTTATTTTTTATTTTTTTTTGTTTGTTTGTTTAGATTAACTGGTGAGGGAGGGAGCGAGGGAGGGAAGGAAGGGAGGAAAGACAAAAAAAAAAACAAAAAAAAAACAATAATAATAATGTGAAAACGCTGCATTCACACTCTAGAGACAGAGTATATTTACTAACATAACCAGAGCATCGTTTTAAGAAAACAGAGATAAAAGGAAAAAAAAAAAATCCTGTGGCAAAACAATTACAAATATTTGCGTTTGACTTTTTTGTTTCTTTTTTATTTGTCAAGGTTGTTTTTGTTTCTCTCTCTCTCTCTTTATGTTGTTGTTTTTTGTTTTTCATTCATTTAAAGTAAACTTGAACGTTCAATACAGGGATTGGCGTTGGGACTTACTGTCGGCAACACTCTTAATTTGAGGCCTGCCGTAAGAAACCCACGCCGGTTTCTAAACGAATAGACTACTTCCACGCAGTTTTAATAAAAAAAAAGAAAAAAAAGCTGTCTGATCGATATTAGAATCTCTCAGAGCTTGCTCGTGGTTTTTACATTTTTCAGGCAGTGTAAAGTTTTTTGATAAGGCCATTTTAAGTGGCTTGATTTCTCATTAAAGTCTATATAAAACCACTTTTTTCTAGAGTAGTAAAGGTATTTAAAAAAAAACACACACGCAAGATTGCCCTGTTTGGGGGGAAATGCTACCTACGTGTCACACCTTTTGCTGAACTGACTTACAGTTAGACAATCCGTGGTTTAAATGCACATGAAATGACCTATATTTTATACTGTTTAAATGTATAGAGGAAAAAATAAACAGAGTTTGTGTAACCCGCGGTCCCGTCGGTGCTTTTCGTGGATAAAGTCGTGGTTTCATCAAGTCTAACAGTCTTATTTGTCTCATGTTTTTAAAGAGAAGACTAAAAATCAATTTACTTGAACAATAGACAAAGCCTTTCATAAGTACTATTACTACTACTTTTTTCGTTTTGTTTGTTTGTTTGTTTTTTTTCCTTGTATTTTTTTTTTGTTCTTTCTTTTATTTGATTTTATTTTGATAGGAGTCCCTCTTTGCTAAATTTCTTGTTGGGTAATTAGCTATATAAAAATCCTTAAAAGTTACAGTGTCGGCTTGTGAAGCATCTATGTCATTATATTATTTTATTTCTATTGTGGAAAACAATATTTAGATGTGTTATGTTGTTCAGCAAAATGTGATTTTTTTTTTCTTACAAAGAAAAAAACAAGATGAGTGGAATTTAGTGCCAAATTCTGACGGTACATCCTGCCTACAGCTTCAGTGTTTTACTTGTGAAATTATTTGATAACATGGGTATTTTATTACGTAAGTGTTTTGTATGGAACCCTCATATTTAAAGATATAGATTTAAAAAAGGTTGTTAACTTGCTCTTCTGTGGTCTTGTTGCCTGAAACTGTTCATGTTTTTGCTTTTCTTTCTTTTTTTTCTTTATTTGTAAAGATGTAAAAAGTGCCCATGTGTCATTATCGCTCTCACAAGCACACTCACGCACACACACATTCAAAGGTAAGCACACACACACACATGCACGCATACACACACCTGTGCTAAAGGTTGACCTCACAACCCTCTTTTCTTTGACGGTGTGTGTATGTGAGCCCCTGAGATTGAGTCTCAGCTGTTCTCCTTATACACACACTTACACACAATACACCACAGAAGGCCCAAATTTGACAGGACAAATTCACCTGATACATCATGTGTGTCGGTGAGCAACTTTATGTATGATGGGCCAAAATATTGACGTATTTTTGTGAATCAGGCGTTGAACTTTTGACCATCATAATATAATACAGGGCCATCACGACAGCCACATAATCATTAAGCAACAGCTGTGTTCCACTACGATAAACTCGAAACGTCTCAGTGTAGTCTCGCTTTCTGCTGCCTTTATCAGGACTATTTTACGTTCGTAGGACAACCAAAACTCCGTCCTGATGCCAAAGTAGTTCAACGTGATCTGCATTGTTCGATAGCGCCTGTAGCACTTTGCTGTAAACGTTTACACATCGTTCGAACGGCCCAGTAAAAATATTGTTTACAAACGTAGTTTACAGGCAGCCCCCTCGAAACCAGTTTACTTCACTCTATAGCACTATTTTATACCCAAGCTCTGCCGTTGCCTTAACACGTCGATCAGTATTAATGGGCTGGAATACATTGCTGCACATTTGAAAATGTGTGCCATGGTTGTGTGTGTGTGTTTTGTGTGACTGCGTACAGATGTGTGTCGAAAGGTTGTTCGTTGTCTGTTCGTCCACGTTATTTCTAAAACTTCAGCCAAAACGGGATCTGCCAAATTTTGTGCCAGTCGAAAAACAAAAAGGGACTCATTCATGAAACAAGAACAAATTTGCCTAAATCATTCGTAAGCGTTTTTATTCCAATTTTCGTACAAGCCAAACTAATCTATGTGAACTTAAACCGCGCAACAAATTTCTGTATGTCACGCATAGTATTGCGTGAATTACACACATTTTTTGCACAAGACTTTGCATGGGTTGTGATCTATAAAAAAAATTCGGTAACACTTCAGAATAGGGGGTCAGAATAATGCATTAGTTAAGCATTAATTAACGATTAATTTGTTCACAATCAAAAACACACTACTAATTAATTATTAAAATGTTAAATTAATCATTAATTACTTGTGTGTTTTTGCTCAACTAATGCTTAATTGTGAACCAATTAACCATTAATTAATGCTTAACTAATGCATTATTCTGACCCTCTATTCTGAAGTGTTACCAAAAATTTGTACGTAAATTGTCACGCACGTGCAGAATTTGTATACGTTGCTCGTCAAAACGTGTCAATCAAATGTCTTAAAATCGAACTGAACTGTTAACTGACTAACGGCTTTTGTTGCGCAACGACAACATTTTGCATGAATGGTTTATACAGAAATACGCTCGACTTGTCTTTCATAAAAGAGGCCCAAAAATGCAAATGTTTTTCCTATTATTTTGATTGAGTTTCGTATTGGGAAGTTGGAGTCGGTCAGTTTATGATATACTGTTCTCTTTGCCAAATCGTATAACCACTAGCACAAACACAAAAGCACATGCGCACTAGCACAGCGTTATCGCGCAGTATTAAAATTGACGACTCTTTATGCTTACCCAGTCAATTGACTTGCTACAGGTACTTAACCCTCCCGGAAAGTTGCTGAAAATTTCGTTCGTAAGACCAATCATGGAAGAAATACTAATCATGCTACATTTTGCATGGAATGCATCTTCGCTTGACCTCATTCGACTTGACGATAAACGGCGATAAAAGTGTTTTTACCTCATCGCGGTGCCGTATTGGGACTTCTATCGCTAGTCGTTCATTTCCATCTCAGTGTTCCTTTGACCACACTTCGTCACAATCAACTTTAGACAAAACAGGGTAAGCTTTCGCGGCCAGCACAATTTCGCACACAACATTTGTTAGATCTTTAGTAAAGCACAAACTCACAAGGAGTTCTCGCTGAGACTCTTCGCTCAGGGGTTTTCCGCACCACACGCATCTGAAATCTTGTTTGTTGTTTCTTTTGTTTCTTTCTTTCTCTTAAGTGCTATTTAACAAGTGTATTTTAACGAAAAAAAAAACGATGTGTAGTTTCTTTGCATTTTGGCTTATGTCAAGTTTTTTGGAAATGTATGTGTTTATCTAACGTGCCGTAACAAAAGCTTGTCGTCTGTAGATTAATATCATTTTGTTTGATTCTAAAAAGATTTAAATAGTTTGAAGTATTGTCTTGAGAAAAGCCAAAGTCAATGCATTTCAGTGGATTATGTAAGCGTGATACATGTTTGTTTGACAACACTTTGAAAATCTGTCATTGGATGGGAATTTAAAAAGTACAAAAAAAGCAGGCTTTCCTATTTCTATCACTGATTGTACTTATGCCTTTTGTACCAGTGGAACTTTTTATACTGGCAATTAAAGGAAAAAAAAAGAAAAAAAAAAAAAAAACTATCCGACAGGCTGCGCGGCCCCAGCCAGGGGCCGACAGCGACTGGTTCCCGAGTTTGATTTCTAGTTGGCGTCCAGAACGTTAGGTTTTGATATAAAGATTTTTTAGAAGAACTTTGGCTTGGTATCTTTAGCCTCCTCTTCTTTATTCTTCACATCAGTATTTGCTTTCCCTTTCCTTTTTTTTTCCCCATTCGTTTCCTTTCTCGGAAAGAGGGTCGAGGAGTTTTCCTTTTGGCTTATAAATACGTAATGCCGTTTGTCTTTACAAAGAGTCTTTACAACAGCGGTAAGTTTCATTTAGTTAAGTATTGTGCAGTCACCATGATAAAGACGATTAGACGATTTAGAAGTATTTAGTCACCTTCAGTGGATAAATGTATTAGTTTGACAAACAAGATAAAAGTAATTTGAGGACTTTGCTTTTAGCTGTTTAGATTTTTCTGGTTTCTCTGTCTTTGCTGTTAACCTAACTGTGTAGCTGGAACAGTCAGACTTATTTTTGTAAATGTATGTTCTTGTGTGATGCAGTTTTTTGCCTCTGTCTCCGATATTAAACCATTTTTCCTAATACTCGTCTCTTTCTCTGTGGCGTGGTGTTCCAGTACCTGTCCGATGTTGTACAAATGTTCACGCAACCCTCCGGTGTTTCATGTCTCGTTTCTATCTCCCTTCTCACTTTTTTTCTGTACCGTCTTGGTTATTTGATTTTCCTATTTGATTTACATTGCGATTAATTTCAGTCTCATCACCAAACATGGTAAATATACATAAAGATTTATATATGTATATTTCTGTGCAGCCCAACTTGCTGTGACAGTAGATGGACAGCCGTTTATAAAACACACCTTTGGGAGGCCCCCGGGCCTGTCGCTTCCTAATGTTTGACCTCAAAGCGAAAAACTGAAAATCTTATCATTTAAAAAAAAAAAAAAAAAAGACCCATTTTTTCCCACTAGATTTGATTTGAAATATAATCTAAATACTCGCCGATGTTTGGGGGTCGAGGATTTCCTGCTGGCGTAAAACCTGAAGGCTCTGACTAAGAGGTCGCACTGTTCTGTACTGTACCGCTGCTCTGGGCGAGGCCCCCGTCTGTCCTTCTGTCTGTGTCCCTATCCACTATGTGCTGTCCATGTGTCCACTGCATCCCTACAGAGATACCAGAGAGTCCCAAATCAATTTATTACCATTATAAAGCTTTGCAAACGATACTTTGAAGTGTTCCAGTATTTTGGAAACTCCAGTTAGAGCAGGTGCCAGGGATTCAGTGCTTGATTGTATAATCATAGAGCGGATGATGCACCCAACAGTAAATACTTTGTCATCATTTACTCACCCTCATGTCAGTTGAAGCGCACTTTTTACAATAAAAGCAAACGTATCAATCTCTATATGAGACAAAAACACCATAAATGTGTATATTTCGTGCCTTTTAACGAAGTACTGTTGCTTTTTTGTGGCAAAATGTACATTTTTTGGGTGCACTGCCTCTTTAATTCTGAGGTTCCACTGAAAACAGAAAATAACAGGATAGCGCTTTGCTCTTGTGTTGAAGAAATAAAGATTTTTTTTTTTGTTTCAGGAATATTTTAACACAGATACACACGTCTAAGGACTATTTCTTTCTTTCTTTTTTCTTTTTTTTTCATTCTATACCGGAGGTACAAAGCCGTAAACTTAAAAGTTCCCTGTTGGTGCGTTTTCAGACATGACGCTGTCAAAATATGTTACATCAGAATCACTTCAGAAAAAAGCAGAACTAAGAGAGTCCGTGTCACTGTGTGGGAAAGCTGAACTTAGGGCTATATAAGAAATCAGAAAACTTGTATCAAAGACGTCTGCAGCTGGAACACAGAAGCGTCACATCAGTCGGGTACAAAATACTTTCTCTGGCTCGGAGCTGAAGGAAGAGTATAACGTTATCTTATTTGGAGAGAGAAAAAATGGATCTGACCGATCGCGGACATGTGTCTGCAGGTAAGAATCTAACCTGAAGGATGCATTTTAATGCGATATATAATTACTATATCTATCAAAATGTATGAGAAACACACAAACGCACCCGTTGTGGTTTTCATGAGTGTTTTTAATGCAGGGTAAGGTGTTCACAATTATTTGACTGGTCAAGTTACTGTAACGTTAAAAAACAAACAATGTAACAGTATATAATTGGTAGACATTGCATATATATTAATAACGTGTAATGTCTTGGAATGAGAGTATATTTAAAGTACAAAGCTGATACCTTTCATGTGTTTGAGGGTGAATTTCGCATCATGAATAATAAAAGTGTTCCTCAAATCATACTAGGAAGTAGGGCTTTCAGTGAAGTGACAGGTAGACCTGTTTAAAGTATGTTGAAAGCAACTAACGCAGGGAGAAAACACTAGGCGTCGTAGCTACATTATTAGTATTACCGTCTTTATTAAAATTAATATAGGAAATGAGAGTAAGCACTTTCGACACACGGTGTTTGTTGCCCTTTAGTGGTCAACCTGCGCACGTGCATTTGTACAAGAGGAAGACAAGGTAGGTATTGCAATATAATCTGTTAGGCTAAATATATACACTTTAGTTGCCTAATGGTGTTAAAAGAAGAGTCTTTTGATTAGAAAATATATATATAAAATGTGTATGTATCATGACAACTGTAGGGCCTACTATTTGTACTCGTTGACGTATCTTGGTCTCACCTATAATGCTGTGGCGTGTCAGTATTTACTCATTATCACAGCAGGCTACATATCATAGTAGCTTTATAGTACTTTAAGCTTAAAGTAAATACGTTTAATACAAAGGCAAACAATGCAAGGGCAACACACGACCAAAGAGAAAAAGTTTGAAGACGGGCTTTTCAGCGCTGGATTTGTCTGAACTACAGTACGTACTACAAAACTTGCAAATGGTTTGTGAATTTAGCACCAGATTGTTGCTTGCTGATATGAAAATGCTGACATAAATATAGGCTATATGATTTCATAAACCCATGGCCACACACACAAAAGAGAAGAAGGTGTGATTATAAAAGTGAAATCTACCCAGTGTTTAATGAGACAGGTTATAAATTGCCTGTACTTAATAAACAATAAAACATGTATGATTACAAGCAACTTACTTAGTGTGTTTACTATTATAATAACAATAAATGACGCATAACTGCATGCAAATAACCCTAACCTTAAAGGTGCCATAGAATAGAAAACTGAATTGATCTTGGCATGGTTGAATAATAAGAGTTCAGTACATGGACATAACATACTGTGAGTCTCAAACACCATCGTTTCCTACTTCTTATAGAAATCAAGTGTTTG
>JAUMHQ010000051.1:11124442-11138040 GCA_032361165.1 Enteromius paludinosus | reverse complement strand
TCACCTACATCTTGGATGCCCTGGGGGTAAGCAGATAAACATCTAATTTTCATTTTTGGGTGAACTATCCCTTTAAAAAAAAAAAAATATCCTTAACATTGCAAAGACTAAAGTTTCAAAACCAAAAAGATATTTATTTAAACTGCTTGTTTAAACACGCCCCCCAATTTTCTACATCACAGAGTGGGTTTATTTCAAACACCACCCAAATGTTTATGCAAATAAAAAAGGCGGCACTATTATTCTCGCTGTAGTGTTGTTGCTGGCGCCATGTTCTGGAGATGCCTTGTTTTGTTGTGAAAGTGAAACTACTTTGTTTCTTGCTTCCAAAAGAGAACACAGCTAGAAATCAGAGGTTAAGTAGTATTTACAACACTGCTCCAGAACAGTTCAACACAAATATTCACGTGGCCCATTTAAACATTATTTTAATATACTTTCAAGGACAAGCTGAAATTATATTAAAGAACATTGCTAGAGCTCTGATTTGTACAGTGCGTCTTTTCCATCGTGGGCTGAACTTGACGTCCAGAAGCTATGATTTGAATGATGGCTTGCAGTTTGCGGCTTGAAGCGAGTGTGTGAGTGAGCTGTAATGACAGACCCTTAACAGGGCTGAGTGTGTGTGCGCCTGTGTGTAAAGCCATAAAGATTCAGACCATTCATTGACATCACACCACAGAAATTACTATTCTGAGAAAGTTCGGTGTATTTTCACACTAAAAAAAGAGGTGGAGAGATTGAGAGAGACAGAAGAACATTCAGCAGGAAGTGAGGGCAGGGGAGTTTTATTAGAGGGAACATTTTGAAATAAGTTCCTAAAGTGTTGATAAAAATAGCCAGGGAATGTCTGTCTGACTGACTTCCTTTTAAAGCTGTATGATTCTTTGTTGAAAGGTGTCAGACAGTGTTGTGTGTGTGTGTGTGTGAGAGAGAGAGAGACAAAGCTGGACAGCTCTTGAATCTGAGTGGAATCATCTGTAAGGGCAAAGACGCCGGAGTGAAAGAATGAACAGAAGAGCATGTGTTACTGCACACTAGTGGGTGTGTGTGTGCGGTTTATTTAGGCTGTGTCCTCACCACACTACTGTCAGATTACTGGAACTGCTGTACTGCTCACATTACAAATCTACTTTGCTTTCAATAAAATAAATATTAAATTCTGTCAAAAAGCTCAGATAGTATTGAAAAATGTGTAATATAAAAAAAAAAAAAAAAAAGAAACATATACAGCCGGGCAAAAAATTATTTAGTCAGCTGGATGAAATTTTGTTATTGACCAAATACTTATTTTCCACCATAATTTGCATATAAATTCATTAAAAATCCTACAATGTGATTTTCTTTGATAGCTGAGGTATGTCTATGATGAAAATTATTGGCCTCTCTCATCTTTTTAAGTGGGAGAACTTGCACAATTGGTGGCTGACTAAATACATTTTTGTCCCACTCTATATATTCCCAGATACACTAAATCGTCCACTGAAAAATGGAGGGGGATCCCTCTTTAAGGTGATCGGAGGGGATTGTGTGTGGGGAGGGTCAAGTTTAGACTTGCTTTATTATTAGCTCACCTAAATTTTCAGTCAGTGTATTTGTACAATTTTACATTGGTTTAGTTTAATTTAGTTGCCCTGCATGTTACACACAGCACAAAAATGTTTTAGTGTTTGTTTGTTTTTTTATGTAATTCACATCAATATTTACCACGATGGACATTTTGATATTTTTTGTGCATGATTTAATGAAATGGTCTGTGCATGAAATGGAGTGCATGCGTGGGGCTTGGCCTTAATAACCCTGCAGTGTGCTTTGTGCATGTGGTTGAGCAATTTGTAGTCTAGAAGTTAAACTGAAATTGCGTTAAATCTAGTTGTTTTAACCAAGATTATGCGGCAAGAGTTTCTTGTCAGCTACATTTAAATTCACATTTCCCGCATTTTTGCTAATTTCCAGTTTATTCCCATAAATTCCCATGGAAAGTTTCCGGTCTTGAAAATTCCCGGAATTTTAGTTCCCGTGCCCTCATGGGATTGCAAAATGATAATCAGATGTATACTTCAGAAGGAAGTGGAAGTAGTACATGATCCAGGTTTTCTTGCTTTCTTTTGTGTGAAAAGACGCTACTGTAGATCGAGCAAGAATAGAAGACGTTATTTTTGAATACCAATGCGCTTTGTACTGTAATGTTTTCTACTGAGACATGAGGTAATATGACAGCATTGCCTTGAACCCTCCACCAACATCATCACTGCTTAGCTGATTTCAGGGATAATGGAATCTTTCGCTTTCAAAGCTAACTCGCTATTCCTAGCCTTTCTGAAATCGCCTGCTTTAAAGTGCTAAAGCTAACATTTGAGGGTTTTTTTCGTGCACGTATTTAGGCACATCTAATAATATTAGCCGCGACATGTCCAATTTCGGGAAAATTGAGCATAGCGTCATTGCTGCAGTCTTTCCTTCATAATTCACACTAATTGCTTCTCCAGTAAGCTTGCTGCAGTATCTGTGCCGAACAGCGCGGCTCTGGAAATCGTAAGGGAAGATGAGCTGAGATTTCTTCACTTTCATCCATGTGAATGAGCGCTGTTAATCTGACAAATGACCGCTTACAGGGATTGAAATGCTTCTCATTCACGTGTACGGCGTGTCTGCCGCAGAGGCCTCAGAGAACATTCGCTCATCTCTAAATACGCTTGTGCTCACATACGCTCAGCGTGAGCTGTCAGACTGATGTATGGAGCATGAACGAGAGAGTGTTGAGCTGAAACGTGGTGCTGAGTGAATGCTAATATGCCGTGGAGGCCCCAGAGCTTTAAGACCACCAGCCATGTAAGCTACTGTCTTCTTTTCTTGTCTCTTCTCACGATTTGTCTCTTACATACTATATTTTCTCTTCTTTTCATATCTTCTCTTCTCTCATATGTGACCCTGGTCCTCAAAACTTAAATTGCCCCTATTATGGGTTATGAAAGGTTTATATTTTGGTTTTGGGAGTCCCAAAAAATTTGTTCAGTGACTCCCAAACGATTCGCTCAACGATTCACCTTTGAAGAACCCTCCGGTGATTGGTCCATTTAATTTAAAGCAGTGTTTGTGAGCCTTTGATTCTACAAAAGCGGCACCTAATGGCAAAGAATGAATTAGCATTTTCATTCAGACCAACATGAAAAGGACTTTTCATGTCATTTGGACTAATATAAAAAAATATTTTATTTTAAAATGTAATAAAAATATATTAAAACTTAATTTGTAAGTAATAAATATGTATTGCTTAGTTTAAACAACTATAAAGGCAATTTTCTCAGTATTTTATTTTATTTATTTATTTATTTATTTTTTGTAAGAGTTGTATCGGGCAAATAATGTCCTACCCTAACCAACCATAAATCAATGGAAAGCTTATTTATTCAGATAATATTTCAGACAAATTTCAATTTCAAAAATCATTTTCTACTGTAAAATATATTAAAACTTAATTTGTAAGTAGTAATTATGCATTGCTAATAACTTAATTTGAACAACTTTAAAGGCAATTTTCGCTATTTTATTTTATTTTATTTTATTTTATTTTTATAAGAGTTGTATCGGGCAAATAATGTCCTACCCTAACAAACCATTATTTATTATTTATTCAGATAATATTTCAGATTAATTTAAATTTCAAAAATAATAGGGACTTTTAGCAGGCTCCACTTTAGCAGGAGAACAGCTGTTAATGGTTAATAAGTTTCTAGTTAATATATATTATATATAATTATAGTATAGTAACATGTGTGTCCCTGGACCACAAAACCAGTCTTAAGTCGCTGGGGTATATTTGTAGGAATTGCCAAAAATACATTGTATGGGTCAAAATTATTGATTTTTCTTTTTGGCCAAAATTCTTTAAAATATTAAGTAAAGATCATGTTCCATGAAGGTATTTAGTCAATTTCAAATTAAAACATAATTTTTGATTAGTAATATGCATTGATAAGATCTTCATTTGGACATCTTTAAAGGTGATTTTCTCAGCATTTAGATTTTTTTGTACCCTCAGATTCCAGATATTGATATAGTTGTATTTTGGTGAAATATTACCCTATCCATCCAAATCATACATTAATGGGAAGCTTATTTATTCAGCTTTCTGATCATGCATAAATCTTAATTTCGGAAAATTAACACTTAAGGCTGGTTTTGTTGTCCAGGGTCACATATACTTATAAATCCTCACTTATAATCACTTATATATCATTGAAATGTTAAAAATTACATAAAAAATACTTAACACTGTGTCAGAGAATACATCCGTCTAACCCTCACCAGTCAACCTTTACATTACAGTTACACACTAAAGTATTGAAAACCTGTTGTGTAAACGCGTTAATAATTCACTTACAACACTTTCTGCATCCCCTAATCTAAAGTGTAAACTACTCATCAACTGTAAATGTTTTACTCATCATTGGTAGATCTTTCACCCCAGCGTGTAAAACATTTACAACTCATGAGGAGTTTACTTTAGAATGTGGGATGCAGAAAGTGTTGTGAATGATTTATTAATGTGTTAGTAGATAATTGTACAATGTTGGCATTTAAGTTATTTATAAGTGATTAATAATATATTAACTAGTAACTATTCAGTAAATTTACATTTAAATGAAAAATGAAAGAAATGTAGTGGACTAACTTTCAGCGTTTTTTTATTTAAATGTAACTAAGATATTGTTTGCAACCACTTACCTATTTGTAAATTATTAGCATATTACTTAATAATCATTTATAAAAGTTTAGTCATGTTTTATAAAGTATTTATAACTTAATCTACAAAACATAGATAAAAATATTAACATATCACTTATTAATCATTTGAAAGAATAATCATGTTTTGTTAATGATTAGTTCATCATTAACTAATTACTTTTCAATGAATTAACAAAACATACATAAATTCTTAGTAAATCACTTATTACGTGCTTATGAATGTTTTGCAAATTATTAGTTTATCATTTACTAATTACCTATGAATCCCTTGCAACTGAAATTCTTAAATTTTAAAGATTAGAAGAGAATTTTAAAGAATTTTAAAGAATTAAAAATTCTTAATTTTTTCTCCTTTCATAAGCAATACTGCTTTTCTTTCTGTCTCATCTCCTGCGTACTCTTACTTTTTGTCTCGTCTCACTTCCTTTTTTTTTTGTTTATTCTCTCATAATCTTATCTTGTTCTGTGTCTTCTTATCTCATCTTGTCTTTTTCCCTTACATGATCTACCATGGTCTGTCTTTGTCTTGTGAGTGATTCTCTATTTGTCAACAAAAGTTAACTTTGCATGTCAGCGTTCGGTTCCATGTCGGAGCGAATGCAAAGAACTGTGCAAGTTCTCTCTCACGCATTTAAAACACAAACAAATCTAATAAACCAAGCACGTTCAATTTAGCGAAAAAATCACATTACATAATTTCACTGATTTGCATGTTAAGTTAGGATTTTTTGGAGGAGCAAATATGCACAGCTGGAAAGCGGGCCAAAATAATGGTTTTATCTCGATGATTGTATTTCCACAATCGCTGCAAGCCAACATTGATATGGAGACACTATTTCGATTAATTAAACAGCACTAGTAGGGTTGGGCGATTTGGCATCATACGATGTCTAATGTGAAACATCACGACGGACGATGGCATCGTCGTCGTAGGTGGCGGTTGTTGGGGGGTTGTTTAGTTGTAATTAAAACACCAAGCCCCGCCCCACGCCTGACAAAAATTACAAAAACAGTGTTCACGTGAGCAGGTGCGCAGGAATGATCGCATGCAAGTGTTTGAAATGAACTCGCGGGCCCCGTTTCTTCGCATGTACATCTGTTTTCCTCTCGCGGAAATGATTTACCGCGCTCGCCAGCATCAGTGCTGCGCTCTCTTATTAATGCCATAGATTTACGCCAATCCCACCATAGATTAAGTGTGTTTTTCGCGAGCTGGTTGCTGCTGCTGCGGCGGGCGGAGCATCGCGATGCCGGCTCAGCATCGTGATGTCTATCGGCCAACGGCGATGGACGATGGCATCGTCTATGGACCCAACCCTAAGCTCTAGTTTCTTCTGATCTCACGTACTCATCCTTTCTGATCTTGGCTAATTTCTCACAATCTTGTCACTCATATGCTACTTATCTTTATCATACATGCTCATTTCTTTCGTGTCTTGTATCTTCTCATATTATCTCGTGTTTTACATACTCACATACTTCTCATCTTTTCCCACATCTTTTATCATCTCACATAGTCTGTCTACTCGCATCTCCAATGGTCTCATCTGGAATTCTCCTGTTACTTTTTTCTTAAACACATGTCCTTCTTCCTCGCATGATCTTATCTCATTTCTTCTGGTTTCTTGTCTTGATAACTCTATTTCTCTTCTTCACACCGAGTCTCTCTTCATCTAATCTTCACTCTTCTTACGTGATCTCATTCATTGCCTCATGCTATTTCATTTTGTCCCATCACATTACATTTAGTCTCATCTCATCGGCTCTATGTCCTTTTCATTTATTCTATTCGGATCTGTTAAACACACAGAACACACACACATAAAGCAAACAGCATAAAAATTCCACTGACTTTAAAAGCCTATTCATCCAGCTAGGGAATCTGGCTGGCTTTGACCCAAGGGCTGAAAGCTGGTGGAAGCCTTTGTAAGTAAGTGTTGCCTGCGAAATACACTCAGAAAGGGAACCAAGCCAAACAGGAAGTGGCAGCGTTAACCTAATTTCTGGAAAGGAAATGATTGGCCTCTTCATGTGATTGGCTGTAATTTCATAGGCTTGCTGCATGAGAAAAATAGACATGTTTGTGCACTAGCAGCAGGACACATTGAATACGCAGAAAGCCCAATCCTACATCAACATCCCCACAGTAGAGCTCTTCACAGGACAATGTTCCCATCTGATTGTGTCAACACACTTCATTGACAACATCAAAGTCTAGACCGGGATCCAGTAGGGTGCTTTATTGCCCTCAAACACACAGTGTTCTCTTATCTCACTCTAGTTCTTATTCTGTGCTGCTTTTGTGGGAGTGTGCCAGGTTCGATGCAAGCTAAGCTTTGTCAACAGCTTCGCTGAAGTACCACAGAAAATCATTTCAGTTTGTAAAAATAAGCACAGTTGCTTTTGCCTTAGTGCTTTTAATGTTACGGGACAATATGTTCTGGAGCGTTATGAAAACAGAGATGGAATGCTTGTGTTTTTGAAAGTATTTGTGAAAGATTGGAAGACTTGCCGCCTTCTACAGAACACAAAAAGAGATCTTGAAAAATGTTGGTAACCAGTTTTGGCGGCCATTGACTTCTATTGAAAAAGTGGAAGAATGAATGAATGAAAATTCTCAAAATATTTTTATTTATTTATTTTTTGTTTGTTTAGTTCCATAGGCTGCTAAATAAATAAATACATTTTATTTTTAATTATTGTAATTTTATTTTTAGTTTTTTTAGTTCCATAGGATGGTAAAGTAAATGAATATATACATTTGATTTATTTATTTATCCCTGAGATTTTTTATATATATATATATATATATATATATATATAATCTGTGTCAAAATCTCTTTTAAACGTATAGTTTTTAAACTTCTTTTAATCGGTCTTTTATTATTTACTTCTTTAAAAACTGAAAAGACTTGAGATCTGATTTCTCTTTTTTTTTTTTTGGTTTACAAACTAACGGACACGTCTACAATATATTCTGTGCATAATGTAGCCACGCTGTATATACAGCTTGTACTGAACCCGGAACCTTCCTATAAAAGCGGACCAAAGTTGTTTGCTTTGGATGTGAATGACGCAGTTTGCCCTTGAGAGCCACATACTGGCTCAGACCTATTTGAACAGCCACTTGTTGCTATGCTGTAGCCGATAGAAAAGAGAGAATGTGTGTGTGTGTGTGTGTGTGTGCTTCAAAGTGCAAAAAGGTCTTTTCTCTAAAAGCCAAGCTTATTAAACATGATTCACATAGTGGACAGTGAAAATTGCAGCTAATTGGTCTTTCTGTGGTTCTCTTTCCAGCGTCTGATTCAGAGCAGGATGCTGCAGTGAAGTTGGAACAGGAGCGAGCTGAGATACTCGCCAAATATGACAAGGTGAGAGAAAACAGCTGCCATTCACTCACCAGCCAAATACCCTCCAATCCACTTCCAAGAAAAACACATACACCGATCCAACTAGATACCTCCTTCAATCATAGTTTTGATTCTCTATGTTCATTGCTAGAAACAAATTCTTTTAAGTTTTATTATAATAGCTAACACCAGTTAACAAGCTGTCGTGTATATCACTCATGTTGGGAGGCCAACTTTTATCCTCAGGTAACGTCTGGCATTGTATCTTTACAGGCTTGTTAATATACATATTTGTCAAATGTGTTGGCTTCCCGGAAAGAAATCGGCACTAAAAGTGAAAAGCAAACCTTACATTGCATGAGTGCAATCATGATGATGTTGTAATAGAAGCTCAGAACGTTATGACTTCATGTCACTGTTGTAAGAGTAATGTGTGTTGTCACTAAAGGGTTTCATAATTTGGTACATTTTTCCCCCCCTCATAAAATCTCTCATGCATGTCCGGTTTGTAAATTGGTCGTTACTTTCGAGTGTAATCTGAGCTCTCATTAGGGGGCTGTAATTCTGTAACGTGTCTGTTAATTGGATTGTGATAAGCTCCCGTACACTGGGATTTGACACTTGACTCAGAAAGCACGTATGCACTTACGTTTGTTTTTTGCCCTCCAAAATGTTAGTTTGACCCTTTAAATTGTTACATTTTTGCACAATTAGCTTCTAATGCCTTGAAAACGTCAAAAAAATATCTGTTTATAAAGGAGCTTTTAATGTTATGCGAAACATGTAGGATTTTATTTCTGAAGAACTTGTTTTTCTTTTGCTTTATTTCATTTGTTTTGTTTCGTGTTGTTGGTAACGCTTCAATATAGGGAACAATTTTCACTACTTACTTATTCTTTGTTAGCATGCTCTATTAGCATATTGGCTGTTTGTTAGTACTTCTAAAACACACATGCTACAAGAGCATATGCCATATCCCTAACCCAATACCTAAACTGAACAACTACCTTATTAGTCGTTAAGCCACATGTTAATGGTTTGTAAATAGCAAGGATTGGACTTTATAAAATAAAGTTGTTTTCATTTTGTTTGTCTTGTTGATTTGGGGTTTTTATTGTAGTTGTTTTTGTTTGGTTTGGTTTAGGTTCTTTTTTTTTTTTGTTTTTTTTTTGTTATTGTTTTATTGTTGTATTCTTTTTTGTGTTTGGTTAAGGAAAGTTGTTTGTGTTTGAAAGAAAAAGAGGACTGGAGCTTTTAGGGCTTAAAAAAAACATTTTTGTTTGTTTGGGGGTTTTATTGAAGTTGCTTTTGTTTGGTTTAGGTTCTATTTTGTTTAGTTTGTTTGTTAATGTTTCAGTATTGTAGTGTTTTGTTTTGTGCATTGTTATTGAAAGAAAAAGAGGACTGGAGCTTTCAGGCTCCATAATGATCAAACAAAATAGCGTAAAAAAAACAATGAATACTTGGTCTTTATAGAAGCCAAACTATGTATTTTGCAGACTGAAATGTAAGTATTTATTCACTAAAAATCATATGAATTTTTATAGACATCCTCAGAAAATGTTGTCTGATTCATGAACTCGTTCACTTCAGTTTGATTTAACAAAAACAGTGAGTGATTTACTGAATATAAATGATTTTTCCCCAGAGGGGTGTGTTAAAAGGGATGAATTTAGAGCCCGACTTCCTTCTCAACAGTAACAGTTGGACTGTCAGCACAATAAAACCCTCTCTGAGAAGATGTGTCCTAAAAGCATCGCATTTACAGCCATCAAAGCTGCGCATTTGCAACAAACTTTATTACGTACCGATGTTCATGTTGTTTAGGCTCTAGTTCTGGGAGGAAGTAACAGAAGGAAAGTGTGAATGCCTCTGAGCCAGGTAGTGATGTCATTTAATCATTGTCTAAATGTTAGACAAATATCAAATGTAAACTCGTTATTGCATGTAATATCGTTATTGTGAGGTCATTTTCTCAAAACGGATGATTAAATTTAGAAGAAACCGTGGAGGAGGGGTACGTCCTTGGCGCGTGTCGCCGGCCCAAATATTTCCCACAGCCATGTCACTGTGACATGCTATCAGATTATCATATCCCACTGTAGATTTATGCCTGTGACACACACCAGAGGGTGAGACAGTGATAAATGAGCTCTTTCTTACTCGTTGTTTTTTTATGGCTCCCACTCTTATTCTGCCTGTTCTTTTTCTCATTCTCCAGGCTTCCCAGATCTATTAAGACCTTCACATTTGCTTTACATTTAAATTTGCAAAGTTTCTTGCCAACATAAATAAAGTGCACATATTGCATATGGCATATATAGTTATTGACCTGACAGGTTAATGGCGTTTGGGGTGAATGGTTTTGTCAGTGGGTAAAGTGCTTCACCTTTAGACGTGCTTATGTGACACATCTAATAAATGTGAAAAAAAAATAATAATTTGTCAAACTAGATGTGCATAGTGTACGTAAAGTGTTGCAAATTAGATCTATATTACATATATAATATATGTGTTTACTGTTGATATTTATTTAGTCTTTTTATAAATACACACATGCATGTATATATTTAAGAAAAATAAGTTATGTTTATATATAAATTCTATGAATAGAAATATATACATGTAAATGCATGTAAATATTTTCAAAATATATAGTGTGTGTGTATTTACAATGTAAACAAAAGTTTGATTTTGGATGCGATTAATCACAGTTAATTGTTTGACAGCAGTTTTTATGTATTTATTATTATTATTATTATTATTAATACTACTACTGCCACTACTACTATTCATTTATTACAATATTTTATAATAATTTTATTTATTTATTATTTTATTTTATTTTTTTCAGAAATTTATGCCACAGTGTAGTATACGATTTAATATTCTCTATTTATTATTTATCTCTCAAAACCATTGTCTGCTTATTACGATCATGAATTTTATCATTGGTGCATGGTTGATGTCAATGTAATTATCGGACTGTACATATTTTATCTCACCACCTTGTTTTCTTTGAAAAGCATGGTACTGGAGGTCAGTCTTTTTTTGCAAACGAAAATAGTTCTTAAAGCAGCTACAGACTGGAACTGAGAGTGAAGTGGGGTGTCAGATTTCCGTCCTCACTTAAAGTTAAGTAATCAAGTCACACAAGCTCCTCTACAGAATCCTTCTTTTATTTTCTGCTCCCTAAAGACTGAAAATATATACAAATCTAGTTTTAAATGAAGTCTCCATGTCAAGCGGCTCAGAATGAACTGTTCAAGTTTAACCTTAGAAAAAGTTTGTTTAGGAAAACCGAAATGAAGTTTTGTGTATGTGTGGTCAGAGCACGACACTGTTCTTACTCAAGGATGATCTGTTTCTGCCCTAGGCGTCTCTTTCTCTTTATTTCTGCTGTTTGAACAGTTTATTTGTATTATACTGGCCCTGTCCACCCCTCATTACCTGCCTTAAATATGGATGAGCAACAAATTCACAGATCATTAGAGCAATACGCTTTGAGAACTCGAGCCTACAGCAACTAAAACTGTGTCTCAGCTGATTTGTACTCACAGCTTTGTGTTATTTGTGCTTTCAGGGTAAAGAAAGTGCGGAGGTGGAGCCGTGGGAGGAGGCCAATTTTGATCTGTATAAAGCAGTGGACCGCTTCGGATTCCTGCAGTAAGAAAGCATGCATTATTCTGTTCTGTGAGATCTTACATGAGTGAGGAGATGCAGGTACTGGAGAAACCCAGCAGAGAGCTGACAGAGTCTTGAGTGTTCACTGTACACCCTTATCTTGGTGTCTGTCTGCTCCTTTGGCCTCGCCTGTGTTCTCAGTTCTACTCTTTACTCCTGGCAGGGAGGTTTGTGGCTTACCTAGGCCCCTTAAACAGCAGTGCACTATGCGATATTTATAGGGTGCCACATGTGTCTGGGAGATCATGACTCTATAATTGTAGGGGCAGAGAGACAGGAGGAAAGAAAAACATCTGCAAAAAAAAAAAAAATGGTAGCTGAGAGAAAAAGTAGATGCAGATGTGAGGTTGTTATAGATGTGATGCCAGTGTTTCGTACCGATTTTTTCCCCCTATTTTATTATGAATTTTTAGTTTTTAGTTTTGTTGTCATTTAAATTTTTAGTGTTGATTTTTGTTTACGTTTTTTGTTATGGCCTATTTTTTTTTCCTGTGTTTTATATATTTATTTTATTTTTTATGTGTAGCTTAAGTTTTTGTTTGTTTTTAATTAGTTGCCTTTTGTTTTTTTTTGTTTTTTTGTTTTTTATTATTTAATTCTTATGTTTGTTTGCCATTTTTATTTTGTTTTTGCCTGCACATATTTGTGCTCTGTTTTACTTTGCTCTTTTGTTCTTGTTTTTATTATTATTTCCACATGTTCTTTATCTTAATTTGTTTGTTTTGTTTAGGTTTGTTGCTTTTTTGCTTTGATTTAATATATTTGCTATACAAATACCATATGAACAAATCAGTAAATACACTGATTAAGTCTTCACTAATCTAAAAACGTATAAAAATTAAGCTCACTAGGGTTTGGAACAGAAGTATCACAACTTCCCTGGGTTACCTCATGGATATCCCAGATCAGATCCTAAATGACTACCATGGAAACAGTTATTTCCTGTTTGCGTAGCCGACAAAGATCTCACACTTTGAACAGATTTAGGGGTTGGAGGTCACAGGGCCATCATTACCAATAGCGATGTTTATTTATCCAGCGAGTGGACTTCCTGTGGAACAAAGTCATTCCTTTTTCAGTAATACATGCGAGAAACCAAGATTTGACGTCAGCAATATAAAACAGCGTATGATTTACTGATGCGATTTCTCTCCCTGTTACTATGTGAACTGAACTGGCTATTTGAGACCATAAATCTTTTTGAGTCCAGTAGTCTGACTAAACACTTTTGTTTCAACAGAAGAAAATGGAGTTTAGTCCAAGTGTATATTTCCCTGTTATAATCTGATGTGATTTGTCCTTCACAGTGAGAATGAGCTTCCAATGTATGACATAGTGGAGGAAAAGGTGAGTCAAGTGCATCGCGACACCAAAACTGAGAAAGGTTTAAAGCCAACTTGATACTTTCATAGTGCATTTGTGAAAACTTCACAGTGTTTCAACTGCAAAACTAGGGCAAATACATCAGTAGGATGAGAAAATACTTTTAAATACAGTACAGTTTTATTCTTTTTTTGAGCAATATAAGATAATAGAACAAACTGCTCATCCATTATGATTTTTGCCCTGAGTAGATTTTACTGATTTCTATGGAAGCCTGTTTCTACCACTGATAAAAAACAAACAAAAAAAAAGCAGTAATTGTAAATTTTAATCACAATTTGCAATTGTGAGTTCAGGTAGGAAGACTTTTTCTGTCTGTAGCACTTTTAGCTGTAGCTTAGCATCATTAAAGGTACCAAAGAATGGAAAACTGAATTGACCTTGGCATGGTTGAATAATAACAGTTCAGTACATGGACATAACATACTGTGA
>JAUMHQ010000051.1:11104871-11116356 GCA_032361165.1 Enteromius paludinosus | reverse complement strand
TATGTCCATGTACTGAACTGTTATTATTCAACCATGCCAAGCTCAATTCAGTTTTCCATTCTATGGCACCTTTAAAGAATTGATCATGATAGATTATAATGATTCAGATTATCTATAATTACTGTATGATTCTTCTTAGAATTTAAGAGACTTTGAATGTCTGGTTTTAGTTGTATTCTTATCGTTCTGTGTGTGTTTATGTTTTAGAAACCCTCTTGAAGTTGTCCATGGAAGAGCTGGTGAAGTTTCTGCAGGTGACTCTATCAAAAGATTTCTTTTTTGAGGATGACTTTGTGATAGAGCAGCTTCAACACTCCATGTCTGAGCTCAGGCGATCGAAACTGGAGCTGCCACCTCCAGGTACTTTAAACACACAAACACACATGCACTGAAATCATAAAATGTATGGCTGTGTGTCACCACCTATAAAAGGACACATCCTACTGCACACACTGTCTCCTGGTAATCTCTCTCTGTTCCTTTACACACACAAACACACACACACACTCATTCACTGCTGCTATGTACTGTTTGTCTAATCTGCATTCTCTCCCTTTCGCTTCAAACATAGCTTCTGCTTACAATAGTGGGTCTGGGAAAGGGGGGCGCCAACCCTCCTACAAAACCAACCGGTGGGCAAAAACGCACTGATTTATCTGTCAATCAACCAACCATTCGTTCGTCTACACACACGTCCCTTTTCCCCTCGTTTGTTTCTCTGTCTTTCACAAAACCTGGATTTGGGGGGGCTTCCGTTTCTTTAAAATGTTTATTTCGGGAATGTCACCAAAAAGTGTTGTGGGGCCCTGTATGTTAGGACTATAATGGATACATTTAACTTCAGATCATAAGAAACACACTTGTCAGTAGATTAAAAATGAACTTTTTGTCACATCTGTAAATGATAAATTAATTAAGATCTTCTAGATGATAGAAGTCGAAAAATCGAGAGCCATATATATGCTTGCTGTATTAAAACTGATAAATAAATTTGCCAGTATGTGACAAACTTATCTAAATTGACAGAAATGCTGATAATAAATGCACTTCATTCACTGCCAAAAATGAGCAATACCAATATTTTTTATGATAGAGTAATGCATCGTTAGCTTAGCAACATGCTAAATATTGAAATGAATTAAGTCAAGTCAAGCCACGTACACCAAGTCTTGAGTTAAAGCATACATGCTAATTTTGGACCTGAAATATGATAACCAGCACCTTTGGAAGAGTTCAGGGGTTTGTGTGTCTTTGATGTTTGCGTTCCTCAAGCCCCTTCTCAATGCACACCAATATCCGCCCTAACCATCAGTATCTGTTTGTAAACGTTCATCATTCCCTTGACGTTTATCTTCAGTTTCCTTCACTGCGAACGTGAATATTGTGCACATGCTTTGTGTTCCAAAATGTTACCTAACACATCTTCTCTCCACGTGGTTTATATGTTCACAGTCAGGCTTGAACTGTAAGTGTTGTGATAATACTTTCATTTATACTTTTTAGCTTCTTGACTCCTCAGTGTTCCCAATCTGAGCTTTGATTTGACATCAGCCGTGGATGTTTGTGGTTTGATTTTATTTGAACAAAGTGTCAACTGTAACTCTTGTTTTATTTGGCAGTTTGGTTCTTCTAAAAGACTTTCAGCTGCATGAGTGTTGCACTTCAGTGTTTGTTTATATTCTGATGGTTTAAAGCACGGGTCTCCAAACTCGGAGCCCAAATAGCCCAAATTCCCTCAACACGCCTGCCTAGTTGAACCAAGTTTCTACCATGCCTAGTATCCGGAATCGACCCCCATACCCTCATTCACTGTTCCTATAGGTCAACTCATTCAGCTTCGTTGGCGAAAATGAAAACGAGCAAGTGAATTTGGACAGTGCACCAGAAGTACTGCATAGTTGCGCTTGCTTTTTAATGATCATTCAAACTGGGAAACAGCTCCAGTAGTAAGTAAATCATGTATAAACCCTAGTTAAACAATTTAATAGTCAATTTACAATAAATTTATTCCTGTGTTAATTACACTGGTTACGCAGTGAATGAGTCCTATGTAAAATTAATGGATCGATAATTCCGCTGCAGGCACCATCTTCTGGCAAGTTGGAGGGAAGCCACGTTCCACATCCCTCCAACATTACATGTTTACCATGCCTGATTCAGATCATCAGCCTATAGAGACTCCAAGACCTGAAATGGGTGTGGAACACGGTAGGGAACCACTGCTCCAGCCATTGAGTGTTGAGCAATTCATTCAGCACTTGACTCTCGACAGTGCATTATGGGTATTCTCAAGCCAGTGCGCTTGCATTGGTTTCAGATACCACTACAAATAGCTTCCCCCTCTTTGTATGTGTAGGGGGCGATCTCGGAAACAGGCCTTGATTAGCTAGTTCAGGTGTGTTTAATTAGGGTTGGAGCTAAACTCTGCAGGACATTGGCCCTCCAGGACCGAGTTTGGAGACCCTTGGTTTAAAGACTCCATGAAATGCGGTTTTCCAGCAGGGAGCATTATATCAGTCAGAAATTTGTATTTGCTAGAGGAGTCGTTAATGTTTCAAACTGTTTAAAAAGAAAAGAGAGAATGTAAATTTAGAGTCAAGATGAAGTTTCAATTTCATGGGGTCTTTAATACTTGCCATTTCTGTACTGATGTTAGCTCTGATTGACTATTCCTCTATCACCCATGCAGGTAAGGAGGATGAGTTTCCTAAGAAACCATTAGGTCAACTTCCTCCTGAGCCTCCAGGATTGGTGAATCATGTGGCTAACGGACAGCCGGTCGGGAAGAGACTTGGGGGCCTTCCTCCTCGTGGTCCGAGCCCTCCCGCGAGCATCAGTAAACAAGCAGAGACTGACAGAATACCAGAGAGGTACCAAGAAAGTCGGCCTCCCAGCTCCCTGGACAAGATGCCCCATCCAGACAAGAACGAGAGGGATGGACGGGGTGTGGACACTCAAAAGGAACGGGTCCCAACCCACAAGGTGCTGACCCAGAACCAGGCTAATCACAACTCCAATGCTAGATCCAGCATGCGCAAGGACATTGGACCTCGTTGGGTCAAGCCTTCGGAAGGCAAACTGGAAGCAGTCAAGGCTGCAGCACTTCGGGAAAGCCAGTTGAGTCTAACTATGGGTGTTCCACCCTCGCCCAGCTCCCTGACTCCAGAGGAGGCCACCGGGACACAGCGCCGACCACGTTCACGAGCATTTGTCCCAGGGTCCAACCGCGCCTCAAACGCCTCGCAATACGACAATGTCCCAGGACCGGACGGAGAGGTTATGGAGATTATAGAGCTCGAGAAACCGCCTTCCCGCCCCCCGTCCCGACCATACGTCGGACCTTCTTTGAGACAGGGCAGTCCCACCCGTCCCCCTAGTGATGGAACTGGCATCTCTCCTTTAAGAATCCCCAAACAGAGCAAACCAGAACCCCGTGCACCTTTGCATTTCCCTCCTGGCATGACTCCTGTCTACGCTTCCTACGTTCCAGATTCTCGGTCCGATGACAGACTATACGGCTCACCGTACGCAGAGCAAATTTACGCAACTACAGGTCGTGGCTCATCTAACACTTCACCAGAGAAAACGCTGATGAACAACAGCTACTTAACCTACCGACGGCCACCCCCAAACCTGCCCCCTCTCAGAGTTGCTCCTGCCGAGCTTTCGTCCCAGATAGACAGTGTTGGCGAGGGAGGGTATTACATGCGACAACCCACCCGACTGATGGGCTCTCCAGCTTACCCGCCTACAGAACTGCGTCATGAGGCGCACAGACGGAAAGAGGGCTGGTATGGGGACATGGAGGCGGGGCCTCTGCGATCACCTGTGGGACTACCTCGATCTCCCAGCTTCCAGAAAGCTCAACTCTCTCCCATTCACCCCGTTCAGGAGTTTAACTTCCCCCCTGCAAATCTCTCGGACACTGTGCTCCATTACAGAGGACCCTACCAAGAGCACTCCGGCAGGCAACAGCTCCCCCCGCTGTTCGGAGTAACACACTACAGGCAGGCGCAGGAGGCCTTTGCAATGCAAGAGTCCATGCTGCTCTAAAAGGAACTGACATACACTGTATGAATGACGGCTAACAAGCAGTTTTGTGTTGGTTTAATGTCTTTGCGTACTTTTTTGTTTGTTCGTTCATTCGTTAGTTTGTCTGGTAAGTATTGCCACACAAAGAGGTGCCAGTTTCTGGCATTTGTACTGATCAAAGACTGACTGAAGAATTTACTATTGCTTTTGCTTGTACATTTACAATCCCTAGAATAACCATCACCTGCCGATGTGAGTAATATAACAAAGCTTAATTGTGCAAAGAGAGATTTTGGTTTGTTTGGTTGTTCGTTTCTTTGGTTAGCACACTGAGATATTTAAATAGAGGGTTTATGGAGAGTCTTTTTCATATGGACAAACTCAGTTACTGATCAATTATCATCTATTTTTTTAATGTTTCAAACATAAGCATACTTTTAGAGGACACTTTATTCCTTGATTGTGAATATATTTTTTAAGAACAAAGATTTGTGTAGGTTAGATACTGTAGGTATATTACAAAAACAACTAACGGTGAATGTAATCACTGTTGGACAGAACATTTCAATGCATCACTACAGTGTTCAAGTGAAAGTAAAAAGCTTGTTTGTAAGGCTTGTTTTTTTTTTTGAGGTTATACTGTATATAAAATGCAGATATTGAATCTTAAGTTGAAAGGGAATTTTAGGGGCTATGTGCTTCCTCAAAATCTGTTGCACTGACCAGCAAGTAGATCTCATGTTTTCAGTTCATCAAGGTGACAGATTAATAACTGATAAGACCAAATGATACCAGAGGTTGATGAAAATTATGAAAGCCGCCTTGGATGTTGTCAGAAGAATATCTCAACACTGTTTTATTGTCATTAGCAGAGAAGCAGGGTGAACAGAATTAAAACGGGACGGTTGAAGTGGCCCAATTTACCCAAATTCATCTGAAAAATGTCTGTCTGTGATGCCCAGATGCAAGTAGCGACTGACTCACAAATCTGTTCGATAATTCAATAATATGGCTGGTAGTTTGTAGCATGCAGCTGCTGTGTAAGGTTGGTTGTACCTGTGCTGTAACTCAGTGGGATTCTTTAAATAATCAACTTTTTTACAATAGATTATCGAATTTCAGTTTCACAGAAAGCACAGGTTTTATATGTTATAACACAATTAACATCTCATTGAAGAGTAGATTTATTCTAAATGAGTCGATTGAATATTATTTTGATTAAGTGCACACTTGTTTTACATGGATGTATTTCAGAAAGGTTTAAACAAGCTTATCCATTTGCTTGGAGCCTTCACCAGCATGGTTTCCTCCAACCACATGGACGTAAGGCTTTTGTCTTTTCTTTTCATCTTCCATAACATTATTCACTAAACATTACTTGCCATGTACATTGACATACTTTTTTTTTTTTTTTGGGCCAACTTGACTCGATTATATGGCAATGCAACATTACCAAATAATTTCACACATTCATTTATAAATTTGCTACTAAATATGCAGCAGATGGATTTTTTTAGAATACAACAGACACTCCTTGTGTATCCCTTTGTGATCTCGTCTGCTATTCAGAATCATATCAGTGCAAAAACATTTATTCCCATGTCTCGTTCATGGACAAGCAAGCTAATTTTTTTCTCTGCTCTAGCGCCACATTGTTTCTTTCTTTTTCTGGCTTGTCATTGCAGTATAATAAATGGGTCTAGCACACTTCATTTTGACATAGCATTCCATTTCAGATTGTTGAACTGAATATTTCTTTGTTAAACTACTAAATGCAACTTGATTATCAGCATTCCCCTTCTCTAATGAAACAACATGGGGCGATTAAAAAAACAAACAAACGCAAAAAAACATGTGGCTGCAATTTTGTTTGTGTGTGTGACTCTACGAAATATGTCATTGTGTTTAAAAATATGCAGTGCATTCAAAATGTTTGGATGCACAATCTTCTTACAACCACCAGATGTCTCCTTCTGCATAAACACATCGTGCAATTTGATACCAGAGATCTATTTCAAACTTAACAATTCATGAAGGAGTAGGTAAGGGTGGTGCAGGGTTTTGCTCAGTTTGATGTTCAATATATTACTTTACTGACTTTTAGATTTAACTTATATAAATATATTTAAATTCATTGTTGATTTAATGTTAATACCATTGAACAAATGCAGGCCCAGGTGGCCAAGCCTGTGTTTTTTACCTACTAGATTGTACATTTTGGTCAAAACCTCTTTGATTTAAGAAAAATAAGTAATGGTCATGGTCTCAGTTCCCAGACGACTATAGAGAGTATTTGGAACCCAGGCATGATAATAAGAGGGATAGATGTTTATTTTCTGCTGATAAAGTCAGCCTAGGCTATTGTTTCCATTGTGAAACTGTTCAAGTTAACTATCCAACTGTTTCACTCATATAGTACGAAAACCATAAACAGCCCCGCGAGCCAGGAAAAATAAATTTCCTAAAAGCATAAGCACCGAGACACAAGGTGTTGAAATGAAACCGTATATGTGTCAACATTTGTTTCTGGAACAAACAAAAAGGAGATGACTAGAGGAGTAGGTTTTGCCTTCGGGTCACTGGAAACTATTTGTTGTTGAGTGTTTCAAATGACATCGTTCATGGGTGCACGTTACTCCTTTTACTTACGGATAGAATTGTTGATTAACGCTGTCAAAAAATTGTTGAGGCAACCCATTGTTTATGAACAGTGACCTAAAAAAGAGCCGACCGGTGGCCAAATAAAGAGCAAGACCAACCCAAAGAAACAGATATCAGATTTTCCGCTGATCTAACTGGTCTAGATTTAGCTGGTTTATCAAAAATGAGATTTTTTGAAGAGTTTCAATAGATATAGAGACATTTCATAGATCCCATAACTGTAAAAAGCCCGTTCACACATACAGATGAAGATACAGTTCTAAAATACGTTCTCAATATTTAAGAATAGCTGGTGTGAACGTGGCTCAAGTAGGCTTTAGTGTGGTTCCATTGGTTTTTTATTGTTTTTAAGCAAGGTATTGGTACGCTACGTAACATGCGTAACTTGAAACCTCTTGTCAAATGTGGATGTGTACAGACACATACCGGTGAACACCTCCAGACGTCTGAGCACACACATAACCACATGCATGAACACACCTCTCGCACACGCAGCACAATATGAGACTAGATTGCAGCTGTCAGGACTGATGATGTGCAAGAGCTATTATGTGGGTTTTTACACCAAGACTGGAATTATAGGCTTCAATGGATAGATTTTGAGATGGTGCAAGCAAATATGTTACTAACATACATTTAAACATTTACGTCATAGAATTACCTTCAAGGAGGGGCGCGAAGCATATCTGGAAACAAACTGTATGTATTTTTTTTTTAACTGTTTACCCTCTTAACTTCCATGCAACAGCTCGGCAGTGAGGTAATAACTACCCAGAATACCTCAGCAGCCACACTGGGATCCAAACAGCAAGTTTCCAAGTGAGTATTTGAGAAGGTATACATGGTGCAGTTATTAGTAAGTCTTTCTGTCTTTTTCTTTTTGAATTTTTTTTTTTAAAGAAAGCTTTTTATTGCAACTTTCCTTTGGTCAGAATCTGTTGTCTTAATGCAAAAATTGGAATGGAATCCTATTCAAATTACTGAATTTAGCGCATGAAAATTGTTGTAAAATCCATTGAAAAGCGTAGAAACGAATAAAGCACTTGGAAATGAAGCAGACCACGCAGGGTGAATGCGATCACGCTTTAGGAGTGAAGGTATAGTCACATTTGCTTAATCTTTTTCAGATTTCATTTCCAAAAAACATGGGTCCAACTGTCAACAGTGCAGTCATCAAGGCTATGAAGAATAGCTCATAAAGAAGTCATTTTCAATCCAAGAGGGATTTTTTTTGTTGGTCAATGCAACTAAATTTGCATCACAAACCTGAACCTGTTGGTGAAATCTTTCACTCCGAATTCCAATCGCAGGGAATCCTACTGAAATGACCACATTTTGCCCATTATGTGGACAAAAATGGTTCCTATTGTCAATAATTTAGCAATGAATGAAACACAGTTCACAAAGAAGTCATTTTCAAACAATTTCTTTTTACAATTTTTGGTCAAGGTGCCAAATTTGCATCACGAACCTGAATCTGTTGCGAAATCTTTGCATCACAAACTTGATTCTTGAATCCCAATCGAGTGAAACCTATTGGAAAGACTGGACTGAAATTTTGGGGAAATTTTACTGGCACAGTTCACACAGACGTCACTTTCAAATTTGAATGAACAATTTGTCGAATCTTTCACACAAAAAAAAATCCCAATCGAGTGGAATTCGAGTGGATTCTGCCCACAAACATACAGAACAAGGGTAAAAGTGGGCAAAAGTTTCAGTGTACCAAAATTTGAATCGCAGTTCACACAGAAGTCACCTTTAAACCAAGCAGCTTTCTGTTGGCCAGTGCGCCAAATTCATGTTCCCAGGATTCCTTTTAAAATGTCTGGATTTCAACAAGCCACTGACCGTACCTAAATAATAGGCTACAGGTAAAGAGGATTCCTTCCTCCGACATGACTCACGGATGATGACAGATCATGTTTGCTATGTTCTTGTTTTAAGACAAAAATAGAGACTGGATTTCAGGGCACCTTCCATTACTTGAAAAAGCGAGCAAATATTTATTTCACTGGTTTTCTTTCAAACGTATATGTCTAGTTTAAGTTTGTTGATAAATGACCTTTTCCTTCTAGAGTGCTCTTAAGACATTTACAGTTTGTTACTCTTTTAATCCAGTATAAAGAATAAAGGGGCGATGAAAATGTCAAGTTTATTTGCAACTCGACAATACGTTTATATTAACTTTTGGACCATATACACGTCTATTTAGAATAATCTCACTAATGCGTAATTCTAGAGTAAACTCAGCAGTAAGGAATGAGCTTGCAGTAACAGGTATGCCATTTATCTGGTTGCCCCAAGGTCCTCAACAGGAAGCTGGAGATGAGTGCTAAACCTAAAATTTGACAGCAACATTCAAGAGCAAGATTTTTTCTTTCTTTCTTTCTTTTTTATTGCTCTCTTATATAGTGTTTGCAGAATAAATATGTTGCTGATAGCAATGGTTCAAATGACAAATGCAATGTTTACATGTAGTATGTGATGTGACATCCAAACCATAATGGATGATTACCTTTGACCGTGTTTTTTCTTCTTCTTCTTCTTCTTCTTCTTCTTCTATATCAGCATTGTTTTTAAGTTTAAACTTTTTCACTAAAAAAAATAGACACACATGGTGATTCACGACGGTCATTGTGACAAACAGTAGCAGAAGAATATGCCAACTGGATTGAAGAGATCACGCGATACTGGAATATGCAAATACTAACCAGGATGTCGCTGTACGTATACGACGTACATTTAAATTTAATGTATTTAGTACAGATAAACCAAGAGTAGTTCACCCAACACACTAAATAAGTTTTGGTAACTGTGTGTGTGTGTGTGTGTGTGTATCTCTGTCTGTCTAAGCGCTCCGCCTCCTCATTAGCCACTACAGCTGCACCAAACACACGAGGCTGGAGTCGGTTGAACTCACTGCGGTATGGAACAAGACACCTTCATTTCATCAATGACACGAGCAGGACGACAACGTATGAACTTTATTATCAACATATTGTATGGTATTAGTAACCGAACAAACAGGAGAAGGACTTAAACAGTGTCGGAGAACGCACGAGAGGTAAAGCTGCTCGTTTACTCTCTTCATCACTAAGTACACCGTCTAAAGTTGTTTGGTTAATTAGTAGTCTACTTCATGGAGTAATGCGTTTTTTTTATGTATATAAGTCATGTTTTATTTATAATGTAAGTGTACAGGGTGGTTATATAAACGCACTGTTAAGAGTTAAGAGCATACATATCATTGTACTGAATATTACTGATGATGTTACTGTACATAGCTGTGGCCATCATACAGTAGTTCATTGTATTGCCCATTATATATTGTCAGGAATATACTGCACGCTCTTGGAAAAAGGCAAACATTAATATCTAAAAACAAGCATAACATTAACCTTGACTTGAAGTCATATTACATTACTGCTGTTTAAAGCATATTACAGCTCACTTGTTAGATGCAACATCATGGTCAGGTTCTGGACGTGAACGCTAACATATTTTAAGTACCTTGGTGAAGTCAGAATAGTTAATACCCTAATTGTACCATGGTGCCACCTTTTGTAAAGACGTTTATGAAGTGCATGTAATGATGCATACAAAGCAAGCCCTATTATGTGATAGCTGACCTATCTATCTACATAGAATTTTTGCACACCTGTAATGCAATGAAACATGTTGTATCTTTTTCAAACCTCAGGGCTTCAAAAAATATTGAAGTGCGATGGGTTAAAGTAAGGGCACGTCATTGTCTTCTGTTTGTGTTTCTGGAAAAGGTTTCCTCACTCTAGCTCGAAGGATGTTCATCTCCACGCTCTGCCTGTTCTTGTGGTCCTGGCTGTCATCCATTCACGGTCTGGAGTTTCGCTATCATAACAGCGTGGAAATGGAGCAGTACTTGAAAGACATCAACAGGTCCTTTCCTGACATCACGCATCTACACAGCATCGGCCAGTCCGTTGAAGGTAAACCAGCTGTGGTGCAGCATTCACCCGACAATATTTATCATGCTTGAATTACACGTTTCTCTATCAGTATGCATTCCCGCAGACGAGCACACAGTGCTATATTGTTTGAGGGCAGGCGTACGGTGGCAGATGCATGCAACAGGTTCAAACTTATTGCCTGGCCGTCCAGCAGAGAGCTTATTGTGCAATAAATATATTTTTATGAGTGTACGAACAGCAGCAGCAGTACCGTGAGCCAAATACAGCGGCGAGTTTAGAGAGCGCTTCTGAGAGAGGGGAGTTCATTTGTGTATTTATTTATAAATGCATAAAACAGTTCTGGTTATATAATTTGATTAGCCTGATATATAGTCCCTCAGTTTTTCTGTTTATATTGTCTGTGTTTGCAAGGTCAAGTCCGATTAAGTGTATTAAGATGTGAAGATGTTATTGTTTGCAGTGTATATATTTGGTGTTTTATTTTATTAGTTCCAAAAGACAGCCAGAGTACATAAGGATAAGACAAAAAAAAAAAAGGCAGCAATAAAGTTAAAGCAAATGAGTCTGTAAACAGGGCATATATATGTGTGTATATATATATATATATATATGTGTGTGTGTGTGTATATATATATGTGTATATATTAGGGGTGGGCATAGATTAATTTTTTTAATCTAGATTAATTTTGAAATTAATCTAGATTAAAATGATTCATTTGAGATCTGCCAAAGGCATTCAGAATTTGTGTGCTACCTATTATATTGGAGATATCTGTGTGTCAGTACTGCCATCTTATTATTTATCAACACAATGGCCCAGTTTCACAAACATGGCTTAGTTT
>JAUMHQ010000051.1:10995712-11012949 GCA_032361165.1 Enteromius paludinosus | reverse complement strand
TTTTGATTCTGGATTTGTTATTTGGTTTTCAGATTGTTTTTTTGTGTTGCGATTTGTTGTTGTGTTTTGCACTTCTCGGCCACCGTACAACACCCCTCCTGCTTTAACACTCCCAGTGGCTCTCAAAATATGCACCCGAGACTAGCATAACAATAATCTGCAAATTAATGATTTTTTTCACATGTTTTTTTTTTTTATGTTGCAGTGAAAAATAGCTTTATTAGCCGCTCACAGCTCAAAAAACAAAGTTTTCATTTATCAATTGTTCCCCACAAATAGTGTTTTCCACAAACCCTGTGCATACAGGTATATCTCTAAATAAACCAACACAGTCTCACGAGCAATTCGTACGAGGAGCCAAATTTGTGCGAATTCATACTAATTCGTACAACCTCACTCATACGAATTCGTACTATTTGTCTAAAACCACGTGATGGGTAGATTTAGGGGCGGGGTTATGTTTAGGCCATTCCTACAAATTCATATGAATTGGCATCTTGTAAAATACGTACGATTTAGAATAAATTCTTACGAGTGAGGTCGTACAGATTAGTACGAATTAGCCACCTCGTATAATATGTACAAATTGCCCTGAGATCAGGTTGAATAAACACACACACACACACACACCTGTATGTACTTGTGTGTATGTGCTGTCAAATGGTTAATAATGGTTAATTCTATCCAAAAGAAGCATTTTTATTTACATAATATATCTGTATGTACGGTGCATATTTATTATTATATATTGTGTATATAAATACACAGTACATTATTAATACATTTATTTTGGATGTGATTAATAGCGATTAATAATTTGAAAGCACTAAAATACAAAGATAGATGGAGTTTATTTTCCATAAGCTACTCGCAATTATGATGAGGTAGACTATGTATTATAAAATGTAAATTAGGACCATAGACTTTATTTGGTGTGTTTTATGAATACAATACTGTACTTGTAGACTTATAGCCACAGTATTTACAGATACTAAAGAAAGGCACTAAAAATGAACACTTGAAGCCAGTAGAGCAGTCCAGAAGCATAACTGGAGAATTTGTTTTGATCCATAAGGCAATATCAAGGACCATGACAAACATTCCAGAACATCCCTTCAAGGCAATTTTTACGCCATATAAACCTCGCCCTTACGCTTTCAAAGGGTGGTGAAATGATGTATTCCTTTTAAGGATGACTAAAGTTTGGCGGTGGGTCAAAGATAAAATTGAAACAGGGAGGCAGAACTGGAGAAATCACAAAAAACATACTATCATCCCTCACTATTACCACAATACTTCAGCAGGTGTCAGTACTACGCTTTCTCGCAGTCCTGGAGTGCTCCCTTGGCAGAGAGTGCAAAACAGATGCGAGCTGCGCCACGCAACGCTTCAAAAGACGCGTCGAGCTACAATGTAAACGCTTTTCGATACTTCTAACAAGAAAGACAACGTTTGGAACATCGCCATTTGCAAAGACTATATAATTGTGTACTTGAAGGTATCGTTTCTGAGTGTGCTATATTGCTTCGAATTGAATTGTGCTTTATATTTACAGGTGACTGGAGGCTATTGATTTTTTTCTTTCTAAATCAACAAAATGGAAACACATTAGTCATTCTTTTATCAGCAAAGATGTTTTACCAGGCATTTGGTCCACTCTTGGCTCTAATTTAGCATCACTGCCAAGTACACTAATATTGTCCCTAACAATCTTCCATTTGGAATAGTGCTGCAAGACACTGACAACGGATCAAAACAATAACATGTGCCAAATGCTGATGGGATAGAGAGAGAGAGGGTGAAATTGCGAAAAGCATTTTTATCACCTCAATATGAATTATTGATGCTCAGTGTTTTGGTCAGAATGGCCACCATTATTAATCATGTATTAGCTCACATTCAAAAATAGGAGAAATGAAAACAGAATTTTTTTATTTTTTTGTGATGTTTACTGTTCTGTGAAAAAGTGGTGCTTTTAGTGAGATTATAGAAAGACAGTTTCCTCTTTGGGGTAACCTTTTCAAAAAGATGGAAACTTTTGCATATATTTACAATTTCTGTTCTCGCTCTCACACAGCCACACATACTCAGTATGCATGCAAATCTCTCACAATATCAAACAATAGCTTTGCTAATGATCAATCAAAATAAATCTATTGTGCATTACTCAAACGCAATATTAAATACAAAGGAGCGATGTTTGGGGGGGGGGGGGTGTTGGGAGGTTGGGGGAGTCCTTTCACATCAAATCTTAATGAATTCAAAGCATTTGACAAGTTTGGAAGAGGAAATGGCTTTGATGTTTCGGTTTAATGAATCAAAGGGGAAAATAAAGAAACAGTGGGTTGACTGAACATCTTAGGGGAAAAACAGCATTCAATCTGTCATTGTGTACCCTGAGCTCTGATATTGCATGCTAAAACTCACAGAGGACATCTCATCTGAATAAAAATCTCAGCAGAGATCGTGTTCACAGGGCATGAATATTCTTTTCCACCCACATTTCTGTTGTTTAATTTCTTTCGGTAAAAAAAAAAAATTACTTTAGAGTGACTAAGGTAAAGGTAAAACAAATCTAAAAATGTATTAGATTATATTACATTTCTACTATTTTTAATGCAATTACAATTAATACTTAATAATTAATTCAGATTATTTACTCAGTAATAAAAAATAAATAAATCTCACCCCTCCCTCTCCAAAATACAAATCACTTACTTTCTTCTGTGGAACTCAAAAGGAGATGCTTTGAAGAAAGTTCACGCTGTTCTAAAAGGACAAACAAAAAGTGGACTATTAGGTTGTGTGTTCTGAACTCATACAAAACACCATACTATGGAAGAAAAAAGCATTGCACCTGGATTTTTAAGGTTTATTCAAAGGAAAAAGACTAGAGACATGAATATGTATCTATAAAACATTGTTACATATTTAAAACTTGAATGATCCCATTTGAATATCTGCTTGTTGAAATAAAAGCCGCCCAGAGGTTCTGTCCTTTACTTTATACCTCTCTGAAATGGAGACAAATCTAATCTCCATACCAACACAATGACCTTACTTTGACTTTGTCTTTCAAAAGCTCCATTACTCTTATCAATGCTCCATTTGGTGTTTTCATTTCCCATTATGATTTTAAAATATTTGCAGAGAAGGATTTAATTACGGCTCACTGAACAGAGTCTGAATGTTTTGTTTGGATAATCACACCAATATTTCTCACAGAGAGATATTTTACTAGCTATCTAACTTTTCTTTTTTAAACTCCAGTCAGTAACTGTGAAAAGATAAGTAAAGGGTTTGATATGGTAAGGTGAGATACAAAATACTTGATGTGATCACACTCATTCTCTTCTTTGTAAACAACCCAGTGCTCCTGTGTGAATTTCCTGTGAGAGCAACCCTTCTTTTGAAGATGCGAGCGGATATTGGATTAGCAATGTAATCAATATCTAATTACCTTTATCAAAAGGCCTGGGGTTTTAATAGTTGGTTCAGTGGGGGCAGGATACACCATTTAACATTTAACAGTTAGAACGTCACCTGCTGTTCTTGCTTCCATCTCATTAGCACTGTTTTCATACCTAGTGAGTTCTCTTGTTGCCTGTCTAAATTGGTAGCTGCCATCTAAACCAACATCCTAAATGAATCTTCACTTTAATGAGACTGACTCTACCTAGTACCTACAAGTAGACCACCTTATCATCACCTCATTTCCCTACATTTAAGACAGGTTTTACATCCCTTGATATATTTATTAATGAATAAAATTGGACCATGGACTGATTCCTGTGGAACACCTTTAATTATGTTAATAAAGCAGCTTTCTCCAGTACTTATATCTCATGAACAAGAATAACCAAACAATCCAACAGTATTTTCTGATGAACCTTAACTGATGAGTCTATGCTTCAGTACTGCATAACCCACCAACGCTTTAGATAAATCAATTAAAAGGGCTGTATAATCTTGGCTAACATCTAATGAAACCTCAAAATTACTTTTAAGGCTGCAGTAACGGTGCTTTAAAATACCAAAAATATATTTTGTGGCAAGAAAGCATTTCAGTGGTATACAGGACATTTAGAACCTTGTTTAAAATAGATCAATTGGTAATTCCAGCTTACCTTTGGGAAAAGTATACTTCAACACTGGCCCTCAAGGTCTACTTTCCTGCAGAGTTTACTTCAACCCTAATCAGAAACACCTGAATAGGCTAATCAAGGTCTTTGAGATTACTAAAAAGTAGCAGGCAGGTTTGAATTTGATCAAGGTTGGGCTTAAACTTCAGCAAAGTGGATCTCAAGGGCCAGAGTTAATAACACCTGCTTTATCATTAAAAAAAGTACTTATTAGGGAAACTGTATGCTTTACAGATACTTTAGATGCACTTTAGTATGTTAGTCTATGCATCCAAATAAATGTATTTTTTAAAGATCGAAACTATGATTTAAAATATAATTTCAAATCGTTGGTGAAATAGAAATATACTTACATGCATTTCAATTCAATTTAATTCATGCTTAGTATACTATAAATACATTTTCATATTTATGTACTTAATAAAATGCCACGCAATTGTACCTTTAGCATATTTAACTGGTATACGTAAATGTGCTAAATTGGAATAACAAATTTTGTACCCAAGGCACTTTAATTGTGCGGAAAGTAGTGCTGAAGTCCAATTAAAGACATACTTAGTATATTTGATTGTGCTTATGTGGAACTATTGCAAGTATACTTCAGGTACACTTTAAATATTATGCATGTTAAGGACAATATTACACAATCCAAAACACATTTTAGGCTTATTGGTAAGAAATATGCATTGTGCACAAGTGATACTCCAAATAAATTTTAATCAAAATGTATCTTTCAGTAAATATGTTAATAGATTTGATCTATACTTAGTATTAAATCAATACATTTACTTTTTTACTAAGGATAAAACAAAAAGTGTTTAATAAAATATAAAGTAAACATTAAGAAACATGCAATTAAACATAAAAGTTCCAAAATCTCTGTAAAGATCAGTCAACAAACAAGCCTAGGACACAACTAATAGCAGCCTATGTTGATGTAAGATTTATTTTTGTCCTCAGAAAGCTGCCTACATAGGCAGGTCGGGTTTTATAACAAGGCAATTATCTCACAGCTCCTTCTAATACCATAGTCCTTGCAACCAATGTAAAAAGTACTTGCTGACCTAACATGACTGCAAGAGAGAATAAAATAGAGAGCTGGGAAAGGGAGTTGAACTTGGCTGCTGTTCTGGTTAAAGGGCTTCTTCCCTGCCATCTGCTGTCTGTTTTCTTACTACTAATTCCAGTCTTTCTCTTCATCCGCTGATAGCTGCACCTTTGTCCAGCCCTACCCTCTTTCAAGTCTTCTTTCCCTTCATGTCATTTAGTCATTGTTCTTATAAATCATCTCTCATGTTCTCCTTCTCCACCTTGGGCTAAAACAGAGCATCAGCAGAGGGTGTTACACTCAGCCATATAGATTAAGGTGAGGTTTCAAAGAAGGTTAGGTAATGTGTATCTCCGTCCTATGGCTCTCTGACCACTGATCAATACCATCTCAGCTCCACAGTCACATAATCACCTTACAGATGAATGAGACCAATCTGAGGTCTGTCTGACGACTCTCAGACAGAGTATCTGCTGCTTTGCGAAGTTGTCCCACAGGGACCAGTGTAGCCGACAGCCATTGATCACCTGCATCGCTCCAGAGGGAAAGGAGAGAAATGAGAACAAGGTCCCTGTAGAATGTCGTTGGTGATGGAGCATGGATGTTGAAATGATGTGAAGGTTGCTCCAAAGAGCAGACATCAAGATTTCATGCCATATATGGCATTTTAGAGAGAATCAGGAAAAAAAAGAAAAAGCGAAGCATGTAATTTGAAGATAAGGCAACAGGATTAGCGAGACAGAACAAGGCAGCACAAGGCTTAGCTGGACTGGACACAAGAGGCACACTTAACGACAAACTGGAGCAGCACAGAAAACACTGGGAAAATAACTAGGAGAGAAAACAAGGAGAGTAAAAAGGGAGGAAAGATGAAGAAGAGGAACCAATAATTAAGTAATAATAATAGGGTGGGGTTCGGATTAAGGCTGTGTCCATCAAACTTCCAGATTTCCAGTCACACATTACTTTAAGCTCCAAATCTCTCTTAAAGGGTTACATTGTGTCTACACTGGACACGTGTGTGAGTGTGTGTGTATGTGTGTGTGTGCGTGGTTGTTCACTTCTCACTGCTGTGTGTGTGCACTTGGATGGGTTAAACGCAGAGCACAAATTAGGAACCATACCTGTTCACATGTCCCTTCCTTTCTTTTCCTAATAGAGGATCAATTGTATTTTGTCGCCTCTCAGCACTGCTCGTGTCCGGTGTATATACCGTGTTACTCCACCCAAAAAATTTACATTTTGTCATTTCCCATGTCGTCCCAAACCCGTAAAAGCTTTGTTCATCTTCGGAACACAATTTAACAAACCATAGACTTTTGCCTCGACAGACTCCTAATTTGTTAATCTGCTTATTAATATTTGGTTTAGATATTGTATAGGGTTAGGGATGTAGAATATGCTCATGCAGAATATGTACTTTACACTGTATGTTCTGTAAACTGTAAACAACCAATATAATAGGCACGCAAATAAGAAGCTAGTGAAAATGTAGTCCCTATATTAAATTGTTTTGTCCTCACGATATGTCTGCCACTTTTCATCCACGGATATTCCATATAATAGCAACTTAACTTAAGAAAACTGTTCAGAGATTTGCCCTTAACGCTCGCAGTTAGGTGTATTCAGGAGAGAGTGGTATTTTCAGCTGACTAAAAATGCTTTGGTGGACACACTGCTCAATAGGCAGGAAGCACATGGCACATAAAAAAACAAAACAAACAAAGCCATGTGCCCACATAAAACATGACACAAGAACATACGCCATTGAGAACTTAGCCAAGCTGCACGTTCACACAAAACAAGATGACATGAAAACACGACAACACAAGGGCACAAGACGACACACAGGACAAGAGAACATGGTGATGGAATAATAACTTGCGACAATACATTGAGGCCTTAAGCCACGATACAATCGGTCTAAGCAAGAAACTGAACAGTATTTGAATGATTATTTACCTCTGATACACCACAATGTACAACTGCCCTGTGCTCATTCACAACATCTGGTGCGTGTTGAGTAATGTGCTCTTGTAGCAATAGCCAACATACTTATATGTACATACTGTATGTAGATGCCTCATTAGTGGCTGTTTCTATGGGGTGCGATAGATAAGGATACGTATTGTGGCCTGCAGAGGAACTACGCGTGAGAGCAAGACATGGTGAATGCCCCGAAGGGTGATATTTATTAACAGAAGTGCAAGATAACAAACAATGGTGCTGGTGATGGCGGCGTCTTCAGTGCTCGGTGCGGTGGTGACTCCTCTTCTCCTCGTGGGCTCCAGTGCTAGCCAGTGAGGGGTAGGTGCAAGGATTGTGCTTTTACCCGAGTGATAGGATCCAGGAAGTGGGGGACCAATTGGTCACAGCGAGTCTGCGGAGGCAATGGAAGAGACAGCAGGTAAGTTCACACACCATCGGAGATAGTTCTCATGTGCCTCGGCAGCTTTCCCGCTCCGTGGATTATCTTCTGACAGACAGGACACTGCTGGGGAGTCTGAGACTTCCTCTTCCTGCGGTTTCCGGCCGTTGCTCAGCACCCTGCTCCATCGCCCTGTGATTGGCTGAGCTTAGGTGTGGCCTGCCCCTGCACTCCTGGCTCCTCCTCCTCTGAGGGCATGTCTTCAGGTCTATGTGTGAACTCCTGCCAGTGCGAGCCTCCGTTCACCAGCAGACCTGGGTGTCCTTGTGCGGGAGGCAGCCCACATTCGGGGCCGAGGGGTTCCTCCACAACAGCCTGGCAGGAGACACAGCCCAGGCCACCGAGCAGCGGTCCGGCTTGCGTCGAGATCGAGGTCGCTCAGCCTCCTCCGTTGGATCATCGCCTTTCTCCATCTCGCCCAGGATGTCTCGGCAGGCGTCAGCCACAAACTGGGTGCCCAGCAGCTGGGCCCTCGCGCATGGCCATGAAGGGGGAACTACCTGAAGGGGGCGCAGCTGCTGGGCATCCAGTGTGTGGCCGGGCTGGGCTGGGAGGACCTCCTAGCCCTACAAGACCCCCCATCCTCTCCCACATTTCGCTATCGAAAACGGTCTGTTGTACTGTGTCGCGGAGCGGCAGGGGGAGGCAAAACATCTACTAGTTGTCCCAAAGTCGAAGACGGAGGCGGACCGGGGGTCGAAACGGGAGCGCCGCGTCACAGTATACATCTATGTGTTTGTGTATGTATATAGATATATATTAAATTGGTTTCGTCTGTATGTTTTTTTGAAGCTTTGGAACATTTTGTGTCCACTGACTGCCATTTTATGACTGACAGACTGTAGCTTTCTTAATTTCATTATTAATTTTCTACTTAAGAAACAAAGTTTAAGATGTTCGCAAATTAATGAATATTAGCTCAGACATGAATAAAACACAGCTTAGATGGAAGTCATTTTCAAACCAAGCAACATTCTGTTGGTCAACACAATGAATCATAAATCAATGAATTCCTGAACTCATGGACTTCCAAAGTTTCATCAGTCCCATCAGTTTACCAAAGGCAGCTCACTAGATCTGCGAACATAAGCTTGTTCATATCATCATTTTACTAACCCTGGCATTGGCCTCAATGACAGTTGTCAAGTAAACACAGTGGAATAACAGTTGGTGTGAATGCTATGCTTGCTTAAAACACTCAGTAATGAATTTAACATTCAATGACCTTGAGCCCTGAGTAAACACCGCAAATCAACAACAAATCAGCAGTAAATACTCTAGTGACAAGTACAGGGCTTAACAGAAGAAGTCCATAAACCAGAACACAAACATTGGGAACACATAATCTGACAGCAAACAGAAATGAAGGGTAAAGGGGCAAATGCTTGGTATGGTGTGATAATGCAGTTTTGGTAAAAAAAAAAAAAACATCAAAATGAACCGAACAAGCTGGTCTGGGACACTATTAGATGTACTGTACAAAGGGAAATGGTGGTCACTGGTGCTGCTGTTACCGTTGGCAGATTGCTATTGATTCCTGTGACACAAGGGGTTTGGCCTTTAAAGATCAAACGTATGCCCTCACATCCTGCCCCAAAGCAAATGTAACCGCTTTCTTTGCCAGTCTTTGGCTCCATCTTGTCCTCTGTGGAGTCTGTAAGTCTTGTACAAGCTTCCCCAGTGTACTGTATATTTCTTTGAACAAGTCAAAACATTTGCTGCATTTTGGTGGCGTCGACACTTGGGAGTCAACTTATATGTGTGCTTGTGACACTTAAGAGATTTATTTCCTTGTGAAAGACATCGATTTAGTACAATCATATGTTATATAGATCTTTCTGTATGTCAGCAAGTACTCTATTTCTGGAACTTTTTCGTAAAACACAGGCACAATGTAACACTACAATCATTCCTAAAACCATTCTTCACAATCAGTTGAAATACATATATATATATATATATATATATATATATGTTAAGAAGTCAGCATCAAAAGAAATTCACAAAAGTGATTTAAAACATACAAAATATAAAATATACAAAAGTATATTCATAGAAAGCACATTGTATGTAAAGTGTTTACATTCAGAGTTTCAAATACGTTTTTGAAGAATTAACTTTGGCTAAGTTCCATTGTCATTCAATGGAAAACAATATTTATGTAAATATTCAAACAACATGCTTATTCTGACTTAAACATATTCAAATATATAAACCCTTAAACCCTTTTCCATCTTTGACCCATCTATAGGAAAAACTTTTGTTGACTTTGTAGGAATACTTGGATGATGCACATGAAGGCTGTGATTTTCTGAGATTTGTCTTGCTGGTAAGGAAGCTGAAGTGGTACTAAGATGCTTATTTGCAATCTTTTCTAGCACTGCAGAAAACAAAGCCCTGCGATAAGACAGAAACAATTCCCATTTCCGCCATTGATTTAAATGTGAAAGCGCTCTGATTGTAGGTATTGTGGAAATGGCAAAATTTTAATTTGCATTCATGGCACAAAAAGGATTTATGGTCTCTTGTAGTGCTTTGTTCTAAAATGTCAGCACAATCGGAAAGTTTGCCGTCCTCTGGTAGATTATAATTATTTATTTATATCCTGAGGCTTTTTGAAGTTTTAAAGATCAGAGGATTTATTATGTCTCTGAGAGGTGAAACATAGAAGAATGAGTCAACACCCTTATTTAACGATACACAGATATACAAATGTATCTACAAACAAGGCTCTGTGAAGATATAAAGGACTATACTTTTGAATGACAACAGAATAATAGTTATTTATTTCAGTTATTACAAAAAGTTGTATTTATTATTTTGAAGGACAAAATCAATCTGAAAATGTTATACAAACCTGCACTAGTTTCTTTCTTCTGTTAAATACAAAAAAAGGTATTTAGAAAATCGTGGCAACCACACATGACTTTTCTGTAGCATCAATGGATTGATAGTTTTTTTTCTCTGTGAATACTGATAAAGACCTAGAAGGGCACAGACCTTTGTAAAGCTCCTGAGATTTATTACTCAGAGCAGGAGGTCAAATGGCAGCAGTACTTGTGATGTTCCTCACTTGTAAGTCGCTTTGGATGAAAATACATGCTGAATGAATACATGTAAATGTGGACTCTCTTGATGATGCTCTTGATGAAGCGACCCTGGAAATAGACGAGCCAGCAGATGGAGTGATGCCATAGACCCGTAATCCAGCTGTTGAGGCAAACATATGTCTGCAGCAATAATATAAAAAAAAGCTAAGATGAATCTCATTCACGCGTAGATTATATGTGGTGAGTCCACAGGGAGAATCCTGTGTAACGCCCATATGTGACCCTGGACAACAAAACCAGTCGTAAGTGTTAATTTTCCGAAATTAAGATTTATACATGATCTGAGTGCTGGATAAATAAGCTTTCCATTGATGTATGATTTGGATAGGGCATTATTTGATTGATATATAACTAAATTAAAATCGGGACTCTGAGGGTACAGAAAATCACCTTTAATGTTGTCCAAATTAGATCTTATCAATGCATATTACTAATCAAAAAGTAAGTTTTAATATATTTTCTGTAAGAAATTTACTAAATATCTTCATGGAACATGATCTTTACTTTCTATCCTAAGGATTTTTGGCAAAAAATAAATAAATAAATAAATTTGACCCATACAGTGTATTTTTGGCTATTGCTACAAATATACCCCAGCGACTTAAGACTGGTTTTGTGGTCCAGGGTCACATATAATATTTCTACTTTCAGGCTTCATACAAAAATGCATGTGATCGTGAAATATTAGATATTTTCACTTGTACTGAAAGTGAGATTTATATAAATGTTTTGATAATAACATAGTTTCGAGTGAATCGCTGGACGAATCAATCAGCTAAACCTTCCCCCTTGTTACGATCTCCCAATCAAACCCCTTTTCAAGCACGATAAAAACCACAGCTTTTCCCTTCATCCACATCTCGCTTTTGCAAAAACCCTCCTCCTCCCTTTCTGCCTCCCCTAATCACATCTCTCCTCTCCGGGGGGCAGCCTAAGTTCGAGCCGGACGACGAGCCCTTACCCTCGCTAGGGTTCAAATCGCTAGGGTTCGAGCCCGCCGTTCTCCCGGCCCGCTCCCTGGACAGCACGCCAAACCCGCTTATCAAATTTTATGAGGAAGCGTGAACACTTGAAACTATCACAATAATCAGACTTTTTAACAGGGATGTCAGTGTTGAACTTACCAGATTTCTTAAGAAAATCCCAGGTTAGTATGTATATCCAGTTAGATCTGAGCGTACAATTGAAATAAATTATCTTTCCTTTTCTTTTCTTTTCTTTTCTCCATCCTGCTCAAGTTTCCCAAAAACAAATAAATACAACATATCACACTCTGATTGCTGGCTTCATGGGAGTTGGCGAAAACACAAACAAGAGTTTGAATCTCCTCAGGGAACAAATATTTTTGTAATTACAAGATATGCGAAAACTATTTTGAAAAAGTGGACATAAGTAGGCCCTGTGACACATCATTATACTTTATCTTGTATCATTTGTATTGTAATGGGACATATTGTAAGGCACACAACAATACCCAGCCCTGATATTCAGTATGTACTGCAAATGACACATTTATTAGTTTTACTTGGAAATGCACAGTAAAGTTGTACCACACTCATAAGCGCTCTTGTATAATGCCTGTCTGCTTATTCAGATAACTTCTTTATTATTATACAAGGATTACAAATTATTTTTAAAGTTAACAATGTAAAAATGTGTGTACACAAGTTGTACCAAATGATAACTACATACAATAGTAGCTAATAGTATAGATTTATAATGTCAGCCATTTATTGGTTATAGATCAGAGAAATAATTAGTATTATCGATATCAGCTAGAATAGCAATATTGGTGCAATTTTGTTAATTTTTTTAGGAGAAGCAGTGAAAAACTATCAATTCAAGATAATGGCCAATTGATCAATAATTATACATAAGAGGTTTGAAAGCAATGGAAGCCGATTTCCACCACTGAAAAAAGAAGAAGAAAGGTTTTGTGAATTTTGATCTCGCAATTCTGCCTTTTTTAATCAAAATAGTGAGATATACATTCGCAATTGTGAGTTATAAATCAGAATTGCGACTTTATACTGTATATCAGAATTCTGACTTTTAAACGTACAATTGCGTGTCAGAACTGCGAGATATAAAGTTGCAATTGCAAGTTATAAAGTCAGATTTGTGAGGTATAAACTCACAATATTGAGAACATGTCAGTCATTTTTCTGCTCAAAATCAGACTTTATAACTCGCAATTGCAAGCTTATAGAAAAAAGCCAGAATTGCAACTTTATATCACAAAATTGCTATAAAGTCAGAATTCCGATGAACAAAGTTGAAATTCTGACTTTATAATTAATTTTGCTAATTTCTATCATGCAATTCTGACTTTATAGATCGGAATTGCGAGTTTTTTTCTCAGAATCCTAAGAAAAAAAGTCAGAATTGCGAGCTTGTATCACGCACGTTCTGGTGAAATAAAAAGCCGCAATAACATTTTTTTTTGGCCCTGTAGACAGAAATGTTCTTGAACAGCACAATCACTGAAGCAGCAAAAGCACAGGGTAGCTCTGGATGGGGGTAGCTCTCAATAACAGGCACAGACCAGGATGCATTACTGTACAAAAGAATTTATTGTAAGCATTAAAATCTCTAAGCAGCTCTGCTCAAAACACAGAGGATATTATCTCTAATTTAGAAACAAAAGAGAGCTTTACATCAAACACAACATGAAAGGAGAAAAATAAAAAAGCTGGAAACGTACGTTGGATCATTTTGATATTACAGTACACAGGCAACTTACAACCTTTTAGTATCCGACTAAAGTGTCTTGCCTAGGGATTTCATTAAATACCCAGCTAGTCGTTTGAAAAGTGGCCTATGTTCCCCAGTTTTATTCCTCAAGAGATCAACACCACCAACTGGATACAGAAGACTATTAATGGGCTCTGAAGTCACGAGGTTTGTGCACCATTCAGAACTGAATTGAGAATGTCTTGCAAATTGCAGGTCCGTTCTTGAATTTGAACTTGAATTTGAACTGAATGTGAATTGAGGTAGCAAAGAGGATGCAGAATCAATAATATAAGAGCTGTTATGTAGTTTCTAAAAACAATCACTAGTATAAAGTAGCCCAAAATAAAAGTGTCAGAGTTTGATGCACAATTTACCATACTCACAATATATGAGGTATTTCCAGAAACATTTAATAACTGTGGAGGATGAAAAATGTTCGAAATTAGTTCAGGTAGGGCTTCCCCATATGTGTCATATTATGTTATATTATATAATATCATTAATTGCATCCAAAATAAAAGTTTGTTTACATAATATGTGTTTACTGTGTATATTTATTATGTACTCTATACATAAATACACACACATGCATCTATACGTACATTTAAGAAAAATGTTTAAAAATGTAATATATTCATATATGATATAAATTATATGAATATAAATATATGCATGTAAATATAAGAAAACATCTTTAAAATCTATGCTGTATGTGTTGTATATATGTGATAAATATATACAATACATACACATATTTTATGCAAACAAAAACTTTTATTTTGGATGCGGTTAATTGTTTGACAGCACTAACTATTATATTATATTAAAAATATGTAGCTAATAATATACTTCACATATTCCAGTGCTGAAAAAAACAATCACAGATTTAATAAAATGATAAATTGGATTTTTCTTTTTGAAAATAGCTTCAAATATAATAAAACAATATATTAAAATTTGGATGTTAGCCGTGTAAATTGTTCTGAAAGTATTGAAATTAATTTAGAAAAATAAGTTATTAAGTCACAATAATCAAATGAGTAAATATATTAAAGGGAACACATAGGGATGATTAGTTAAAATGAATGGTGTAATGATTCATATTTTGTTGCACACCTTTTGTCGGACTAATGAAACTTCTCTAATGTCTTCAAATTCTTCAAGTGCTTTAATCCTGAATTTTGCCCAAGCCTAAGTGTTACATACAGTAGTGATTTACCAATATATCGGCCATGATGACCAACTGGCTGATAATGGCAATTGTTGAAATTACCTGATTTGATAGGCCAATTAAAATTATGATTGCTTATGAAAAATTTTATATTTTCTGGCACATTTTAGAAAATTTCAACACATCTTTTTTGCCATCATTACATTTATCATACCTATTCTGATCATCAACCATCATTGAATCAAGGTCAATTTACCTCAGAAGCAAAACTGCACAGACAAATGCTTAAAAAACTAAGGAAACAATCTGAGTAAGGAAAATAAATACAATTCAAGATATATCCTCTGAAAAGCATTATATTACTCAATTTTGCTTCAAATGTAAAGTTGTCTTGCTTAACTGATATATATTTTTTTTTTAACATTCTTAAAACAAGTCAAACATACAGAAACCCTGCATATTGGCCAACCACTACATCACTGCACATTTTAACCATTCACGTTCATGTAAAAAAAAATGGAAAAAGAGAGATAAAACTATGAAAACCTTTATAATTGGTCTCCGTGACAACCATCCATTTCAAAAGCTCACATTATCCACAACAAGATAACATCTCAGCACTGCATCGACCTCCTTCCAGCTTATCAATAAATCACCCATGAAAATATCGACACACTGATTATTTTTCCACGCAAACAAACATACCACAAGCCCTCCAAATCTGGAGAGCGAAGAGTAACACTATGAAAATGCATCGCCGCTCCAGCCAGGACCAGCGGAAAACCCTCCAAAAGATTCCCTCTTCTGATGACCACTGAGTGCCATCAATTCATCAAACAATACACGGCATCTGTACAAGAGATAAAATTCAGTCTGCTCTTCTTTATGGCTTTGGAGAGAGAAAAGGCTACATGAATACTCCTCCTCTTTGTCGTCCTCGTACTGTTCCAATCAAAACACTGATTGTCACATCTTTGTGCTTTATCTAAATTGTGTTTATATATATATATATATATAGATATACCGAAGAGCGATCTCTTTGTACCGTCACCTGGTCTTCAAAGCAAATCCGATATTCTCAGGACTCAGAAAAGGTCAAACTTCAGCAAACAGAATGATGGCAAGAAGGAAATGACTTTCATGCAAAATACGAGGGGAAATGGAATGTAAATCGTCGGTCTCTCCTGCCATCATGCAATTTCCACCGTTGATTCCTTCAGTGTTTTTCAGCCATTCATTTCATCCTGGTCTGTGAGGGCCCGGTTGTTTTAAAAACAGCAGGGAAATAAAAGCTTGTAGTCAAGATTTTTTTTTTTTTTTATTTCACTTATATCTCCCCGCATCCCTGGCCATGAGTTTCCATGCTTATAGAACGGTCTATGCTTAATGTTGCATTAACCATCAGGAGCTTTCCGCAGCCATCTGTAAAACTGTTGCTGGAACAAGACGTGCCATTTTACATTAGCTTGAACGATCTCAACGGCTCGAGCGAACGCAGGTGCTGACTCTCCCCCGCTGGTCAGGATGAACTCTTTCAGCTGTGGAGAAAATAATTTTTTTTTATTACAATGATCATTGTGTTGTGTCGTGATGTATCAGATCTTGTGTGTTTACGTGTGTTAGTGGCACCTTCATCTCTGACAGTTAAGGGGCGTCGGAATATACAATGCATTTACATGCAAATTCCTGACATGTAATTTAGCAGATAACAACGATGTTTATGATAATGAGGTGTGCGAATGCATTTGAAGTAAACAGAGCTATCAGTGTTGCTGTTTTGCTAGAAGAAAAGGACACTTGGGTGTCTGTCAAAAACAAGTTCTAACATCAATTAGGGGCATAAAAATCTCATAAAAATCTCTATTTACTAAATAACATGTTTTAAAACGATTCGCATTTCCTGAGGTCATGAGAACTGCATGAATGAATGTGCCCGGGGATTCAGGATTAAAGCTGCTCTATCGCTCCTAAACTATTTCAAAATTGCTGTTCATTCAAAGAAAATTTGCTATTTGCCAATCATTACTACATATCCGGGTCTTTAGTTACCTGGAACTATATATCCAGCACGGATGGATCTCTTACTTTTTTTTGGTAACACTTTGGACATTCTACTCACACTCACAGAAAGTTTGCAACTTCATGTCAACTAGAGTATGTGTAGAATATGTTCCTAATAACTTCTATGTTGATGGGACCATACTGACTATGAGATACTTTGCAAGTATACTGTATGTCAGCTTATTGTATTAACATACTACTAGTCTACTCCGAGATTTAGTAAACATGTGATTGCAACAACATGTTGTCGTAGTTACAAAGTTACTTATAATGAACTATCAAAGACTCTTGTTTATATTGGTTATAATATATGTCGAATTTAATGTCTAATGTCTAAAAAGTCTCATTTAAAAAAAAATGAAGAAGGGATAGGGTAGTGAATGACGTCCTGGTTTGATAAAGACTGAAGTATGCATTTAAGTGTTAAACATAGCACTGATTGTTGATGAAGTGCCCTGGCAGCAGCTGATTGTCAATGACAGTATGCTAATGCTCTGTTTAAGAAAACACTGAGGGGGTTCGTATTATCTCTGTGTGAATG
>JAUMHQ010000051.1:10984551-10994848 GCA_032361165.1 Enteromius paludinosus | reverse complement strand
GCCCACGTGTATGATGACATCGATCACATCCTGATCCGGCACCAGGTCAGAGGTGAGGGACAGATTCAGGAGCCTGCAGACATCAGAAATAAATGGGACATAACCTCCAAGTGAGGAATAATTGACAAGGGCCAATTATTAAACCTATTTAAAACAAACTGGTGGTCTTTTTTAAAAAACTAATTCTAAAAAATAAAATCCTACGGAATGTTAAGCAAAGCAAGCAATTGGAGGTTAGCTGAAACAGTTTCAATAAACTGAAAATAAATGATATACTTCATTAGTCGTGCTCTTATGCTTGAAGGAACTTGGTATAAACACAAAACTTTGCTTATTAATGGCTATTTGACTAATATGGCTATTATCATGAACATGATCGTGTCTGTTGTAATTAAGCCTTTCTAATCAGTTTTTCTATGCTGGTTTTAAGCTTCAATAAATCAGAAATACAAAACACATTATTCTTTGCCGTTTTCAGCAAAGACAGCCGCTGACAGTCCCAGCAAACACAATTATTCAAATGTTTATAAGACTGTGAGTCAGCATCTTCAAAAAGTAATTAACCTGAAAAGCCCAAATCAAACGCAGATAGACCCATTCGCTTCAAATTGGTGCGAAATGTCAAGTAGATGAAAAAGGATGAAATAGGAAATGAGATGTTTCACATAAAGACGCTGCCACGGAACACAAGATTCAATTTGCAAAAACATGTGGGGTAATTGCTTCGCTGTTTTTCTCTCTCTTGTTTCAGTTCAACCGCTCTTCTGGGCTTTTGACTTCATGCGTCGCCGAGTCACTTGTAGCACCTATTTTTGACAAACACCCTGGAGACTATTGCCACTGTGACAAAGCTCACATCCATGTGCGGACGGAAGCTTCACAGCTTGCAAATGTGAGATTTCGTACTTCCTCCAAGGACAAGCACAAACAAGCTTTCAGAGGAGTTCTTATGCTGTCCCTGTTGTAAAAATCAGTTGGGTATGTTTTGAAGCCGGGATGCTAGTTTAAGCTGGTCCTTACCTGGTCATGTGCTAGTTCTGAGATGGTCTGACCATCTTAAAGAACCAACTTAAATTAGCATTCCAGCTTCATAACATACCTAACCAGTATATGCTGTCTTTTTCAGCAGGGGTGCTCATTAGGGTTGCCACTTTCAACAAGTCAAAATAAGGGACACCCATGCATGAAAAGTTGCAAGGTGTCGTTAGATGAAGTCATATGCCAATTTGCATATTCATCACGTCAGTGCGTCATATTGCTTCTCTGTGGTCACAATGTAATTTAAAGCACCCAAATTCTCAATATAACTGTTTTCACTGATACAGTTTCTGTTGTCAGAAAAACGGAATGAAAATGAAATAGTGACTGAAATACACCCCATTATTAAAATAGCTGAGCTTTACAATATGCCCTATTGTGTGTGTGTGTGTGTGTGTGTTGTGGTGGCCTAGTGGTAGAATGTATGACAGGTGGTTCTGAGTCTGTGAGCTCTAATCCACCCTTGTTGAGGTCTTTTTTTCCAATTCAAACCAAAGCGGTGTTTATTTAAGTGATTGTATAAAAAGAGCAAGGGCACGTTCGTGTGAATGTTTTTTTTTTGTGCTTTTACCAGAACAAAGCGCTCAATCCTCTGTGTGAAGACGCGGATTGTGCACGAACTTATAACAGTGGCAACGAGCGGTCGTCATAACACATTCTTGCGATAGATCGCCTGCTATTTAACACAGACCCCCGAATCGCATCACATATCCTCGAATGGAAATGTTTCTTTCTTTCAGGCATTTTTTTTTGTTTTTGAGTGTAGGCCTAAATAAAAGTAAATCCACCGATCCCGCTGGAGAATCTCGTGGAAACATTTGTTATTCTTGCTGAATAGACTTATGGTGCCTTTCAATTTCTTTTTAAATACACGAGTAGTCATTTATAATCTTTATAATGAATGTCATTAGTCTATAATTTGTGTTTTATTTTAGGATTTGTAGTGTGAAATTAAAAAGCTTTAATTGCGAGTTACGCGACGTCAAGTGCCGCTGCCTGCAAAGACAGATAGAGGCGGAGATTTCACTTGAGATTAGACTGAACATTTTTATTTAATTGGGAGAAAATACTGACGATTTAATGATTCGGACACAGACCGGGTTCACTGCTGGATTACTGCTGAGATTACCTGAAATTATTGACATTTCTGGAAAAAATACAGAGGACATGACCTCTGTGTCCTCAATGGTAGATACGGCACTGGTCACTAGTTGGTCTAAAAAGTCGCTAAATATAGTGACAAAGTCATTAAGTTGGTAACACTGGAAAGGAGGCATCTTCATTACGTTTTTAATCAATACGGAACGTGCAATTTCATTCTCAAATACGGGACGATTCCGTATTTTAAGGGACGGGTGGCAACCCTAGTGCTCATTCTTGATTGCCTTTTTAAAAAGTTCACACTTAGAAATTCTGATTTTGGACTAATTGTAATTCATTTCTAGTGGGTATGATTGTGACATTGACAGCATGGCATGGCTTTTATTCTATGACTGCAAAACAAACTTAAAGATTAGCATGTTCAGATTAGCATAATAGCATATTACAGTTTTAAGCATACAGAATGTACACTTGGCCTGAACTTCAATTTACGGTGTGATGAATGAACCGGAAATGATTACAGTGGTGTTTTATTCCCCTTTTACTGAGATTTCAGTCTCTAATGTTACAGGGACATATGTAGGTAAGCAGTCAGAGCAAAAGCGCAATCAGCTAAAACACACACACAATCCAGAAGTGGAGAGGAATTATTCTGGGCCCACTGGATCACAACATACGTCATCGGAAGAAGCACAAACATAGAAGAGGGAGATACAATTTACTTCATGCGATAGAAATCAATACTAAACACAGACTCCATACAGCCCAACCTTCAGACTCAGTGATTGAAGCGCATTTACTGGCTCACTCCAAACACAGGCCAGTTTTCTCTGTGGTAGATTAAATATCACACACACTTACACACACACACACACACGCAGCTCACACATCTGGGACGGTGGGCTTTGCTTGTGCATGCTGTGTGAAATTCAAGTGTGGCTGAAATCAATGAACCACCGCTCGAGGTCTTCTCCACTCTTTTAAGTCTGTCATGAGAGCAAAGGTGAATGCCTGAACGCTGCAAATATTTCAAATATCCTACAGTACGTGACTCTAAAGCACATCTCAGTTATGAGACATATTTTAAGCATATAAAGCAGCACCAAATCAAGTGACTCATATGGCACTACCTGCACACTTAACAGTAATGTACACATTTATTTAATGGGAATTCATTAATAAAATGGAAGATCTAGAACTGCAGAACTCCAGATATTAACAGCATTAACTCTCAGAAGACCCTTAACAGCTTCAGTTTGTTTTTTTTTTAGCTGATAAAAATTCAGTTATAGGTCTTCACACATCGTTATGGCTATCACATTACTCTAATGCCATGCAGTGCCAGTTTCTAATTATCACGGGGGTGTTGCTAACTCCTGTGTTTTTCTAACAATGACGTCTGGCACTTTCAACGCCACCTCATCACTTCTGCACGTAACATCATTTGCTGATATTCAGACTTACAGATTTGTTTTGTGGAAGAAAAGTTTATGTTTTGGTAACTGTCCATTCTGACCAGTCCAAACTCCTTGCCAAGATGATGTAACACTTTTTTACTTTTCGTCCTTGCATTTAGCTGCAGCTGCTAATCATAGACACTCTGAATAAAGTTAATCAAGGTATATAGAGAGGTACTGTAGGTGAGTTTGATCAGGGTTGGACCTGAATTCTATAGGACAGTGGAACTTCCAGCTTTAGAAGAGACTAGCAGCTTTGACTAGCTTGACCTTGGCCTCACTGGATGCTTGTCCAGCAAATAAAGCACCTAAACAAGTTTGCACCGACTAATGGCAATAACTAATCTGCTTCAGTCACTTAGAAACCAAATTAATCCAATCCAAATAACAAGGTGACTACAACTGTACCATGTTTCTGGGTCCTAAAATAAGATTTTGTTCAAAATACACAATCCTAACCAAATTTAATCCTACTGTAACCAAAATTCAATGTTGCATGCCAGCGGACTCAAGGCCAAGATCAGAAAAGGGTTCAATCTGAATAAACCTAGAGTCAAAATTCTTAGTGTCCATGAGAAGAACAAGACCGGCCAATGCTATATTTTATTGTTTTTGGTAATCAAGTCTGAATCCAAAATCCATATTTCATGATCTTGGTGCTGTTCTTAACTCCTAAACATGGCCAATAACTACTGCTAAAAAGGAAGGATTCATTACATTTTAAGCTTCAATGACACCCGTAAGCCTATCTCTAACTTCTAAACAGAATCTGATTGGTTGTAGGGAATGCTGGTCCGCAATCATACAGTATTGCTGGACAATCGCATACCAGAAGCAAGATGGCCTTCCAAAACATGGTAATAGGAGAATGATGGATTTTGTATTCAAAGTTTAGCATGACTATCGGATGTTGTGTCTAGGATGTTGAGTTATGGATCACAGAGAGCATGTAAGACTCATTGATTTTACCTTCAAAAAAGGCAATTACCACTATAGAAAAAAATGAATAACTTCCTTGCTGACTGTAATATGATGAATAGTGTCTTAACATGAAGATGAAAACGCATGGATGTAGAGCACTGAGATGTGTGCTTACTAAGTGCGGTGCTATTTATCTTCTTCCTCTAGTGAGGCAAACCACATCTCAACAGACTCACACTGAAGCCGTCCCACAGGAATCAGCCTGTTGAGTGCTGAACACTCGCCGCAGAGAGGGGTCAGGCTGGGTCTCTTTATATGGGAATGTTTCTTTCTCTCAGTGCATCCATAAAAAACTGAGACCAAATGCTACAAAATAAATGGAGATGTCGAACCCGCAGTGAATCTGCTTTAGAATATGTGTGGGCTTTGAGAGCCTGGTCTATCCTGGATGGGGTGTAATCCGTCACCGTCCTTATGCTGCTATTGAGCTGGGAGAGGATTTAAGACACCGTGGAGACTTGTAGGAAAAGCTCCTACGGCAGCCATTGTCTTTACTGCCCAATCAGAGGAGTGAGTGCAGCGAGTGACAAGATGTGGAGGAATGGGTTGAATGGAATTCATGAGGTATAGCAGACTGCAGACTGAGTTATAGTCAGGCTTGCCATACAGAGACCTCGAGACATTCTTGCTATCAATAAAATGGCTAAACCCTCTCAAAATCTGGAAAAAGTGAATGAAAAGGGGAATGGTACTGAGATTCCAAGCCAAGTAACTTTCAGCTGGGACTGACTGATCAATTAGTTATGCTACAGTAGCTTGTTATTTGAATGTCTTTGCTTCGTCGTGTTATTGTTAAAGAGGTATGAGAATATCGACTGACCTGTTGAGCAGGAAGATGTTGTCACTGCAGGTCAATGCCTCCAAAAGAACCTTCTTCTCAGAGATGGCTGTTGATGAGTGAAACTTCATCCAGATAAACTCCCACACGTCCTCATCCATCAGAGAAACACCTGTGCAGTACACTATGTCCCGCACGTTGGGTGGAATCCTGTGGAATAGAGTGAAGACACAAGATAAATATTCACAGCTAATGTTAGTATTTAAACATTATTTTTAACATTAACAACTGTTTTGATCGAGGCAAACTTGTTTTTACAATTTACTATATATATATATATATACATATATATATTAGTGGTGTGCTGTTATCGGCATTAACATGCTGCATTAACGCGAGACTCTTATCGCGTGATAAAAAATATATCGCCGTTAAGATATTCACAAAGTTGGGTTGGGAGATGGATCAAGCTCTCTGGATGCATGCATTGCTATAGTCATTCCGATTGATTACAATTAACAAGTTTAAGATTGCAAAAATAAGTTTGATTAAAATGCGTTAAAAAAAAATTTACGCATAATTTTTTTGTATATATATATATATATATATATTTTTTTTTTTTTTTTTACACTAAAATCAACTCGGAGTCCAGGGAAAACAGTGAAAATGGTGATATGCTGATTTGCATATATACACACTGAATATTGCAGGTGATAAGCATTCCTCTCTGTGACCAAGTCTATTAATTTAATGTTTGTTGAGGGTTATCAGATTCACATGTCATTTGATTACACTGTGTTGTCACTATGTTACATTCTCTCACGGATGGGGTTTTAGTTCCTTGCCACTGTCGCCTCTGGCTAGCTTAGTTGGGGGCACCTAATTTCTAGACTGATTGATTGTTTGCACGTAAATCTTGTTTTGATGTCTGAGAAATGTATTTTTCTGAAGAGAGAATGTTTCACAGTAGGAATTTGTTAAGTCTTCAGGGCTGTTCAAAGATAGCAAATCACAAGCCAACCTTCCACCTCCAGAAGAATGAGTGAAAAACAGCATATTTATAGGTCTTTTTTATTTTTATGCTTCTGAAAGAAGTTGATCTTTCTTTGGTAAAACTTTAGATAATAGTTATTTGCATTAGCCTGCATATTCCAGCATGCTCCTGTATTTCTAGTACCTATAAAGCACATAATAATGCTTTTCTGCATGACATTTGTGATCCTTTTCCTTTGTTTCTTCTTTCCACTGAAAATGTGCAAAATATCATTTTAAATAATAAGACACTCTTAGATTCAAAACGGACCACTTTGGTATAAGTGTTCTTCTGCTGTCTGCAATCACTTCTGGCACTGCGAAAAATGTCCATAATAACACCGGCTGATCTGATTCGATGATCTTTAGCGAGATCATCATTTAAGTGGTGAAAATTTGACCCAAATCATTACTCCAGGCCTCCCAAAGTGAGTCACAGCACAATATATATAGTCCAGCAATATATCGGTCATAAGAGCCCTCTCTGGACCCTTGATATCATCTGGTTATAAATCTCAGAAAAGAATAACTGTCTACAGTAGAGCCACACAGAGAGAAACGCATCTCTGTCTGTGAGGCGATGCATGTAATATTCGTACAGGAAGAAGAAATAACATTAAACCTCTGGAGGAGCCGCGGCGATACAGTGACTGAACTTTTGATTTGCTCAAACAAAGCGCAATAAAGACCTGCTGATTCTGCATGAGCCGTCGTAGCCTCTGGGAGTTTTCAATGTAGAAATACAGAAAACGGCACCTCCAGTAAGGTATGAAATCATGTCACAACCAATCCGAGCGTATAGACAGAAATTTCCACACCTATGAAAGTGATGTCTTGTTTATGACTGCCACTGACAGGAAAAATAAGTGGATTCCAAAACATAGTTAAAGAATAATATTTGTGACATTCCGTTAGCTGCCATGATTCTGGAATATATTACTTTCAGGTGTTTTCAGAAAGAAGATAGGAGACGACACAAGCCATAAATCAATTTTTTTACTTCTGATATTGTAACCTGATTTTAAGCGCTTGCCTTGCTCTAATATTTGGCTGTGTGGAGGAAATTTTATAATAGATGGGTGTTATGAGATTTCTGTTTTGAAACAATGTATAAAGTTCAAAGTGTATTTTACATTGTGTGAGCCTTTTTTTCAAACAGCACTTTGCCTTAACAGAGGTGTGTTTTTTTAGTCTGTGGTATCTTGTTTTTAATGAATAAATGAGGAGGACATGATATGGATTTGTCGGCATTTTGTACAGTGAGCCGAACCCGTCTTTGCAGCTCATAAACGCTGCTGGGTCATTCTTGTGACATTATCCTCATCCAAACCATAAAAAGAAATAAAGGTCAAACACATTTCTCTTTTATGATGTGATCATCCCTGAATATCAAACTGAACAGATTCTTTTTATTGTCCCAGTAGGACTAGAGGTCGTTTCTGAAGAAAAGGACAGTGAAGGACACATCTGGCACATCCAGACTTCCGCTGTCAGGTAAGAGGAAAATGGCACAATATGACATATTCATAAAGTGCAAAATATTAGTATGTGAAATTATACAAAATAATAAGCATTGAAAGGATGGAATAAATAATAACATAAAAACAATGTAGAAGAAAGCCAGGTTAATCTCTAGCAAATTAATTTCAGAACTAATTTCTTGCCATCTGTTGACTTTGACAGTCGTACAAGAGAAACTAAAGCAGTCCTTCTGGATAAAAGTATCTGCTAAATGCCTTGTAAAAAAAAAATGTCTCAAATATGAGTGCTTTCATGAGCTCTTACTCTCTGGTAGTGGATTCGACTAACCTGTCCACATGATGATATGTCTATCAGGATGGATTGTGTTCAGTACAGAGACTTCCTGTCTGTTCTGACACTATCAGAAACCTCACACTGGACTCCACGGGGTAATAATTACAGAGCCACTGCCAGAGCAATTGAGCAGTTTGGGGGCAAAAGAGTGAAAAACCTGACCGCGAAGGTCAAACACCGGCTGTACTTCACATGTTGAAAGCTGGGATATTAGTTTTAAAAGCTTTTAAAATGAGCAGCACGCTTTTATTAGAGTCATGTTTGAGGCCTCAGAAGTCATTAAATGCACATTATGTGAAGGTCAATATGTAACGCATTTTATGCGTAATAAAGCATCTGTGTGTGTATTTATGGTCTATCTGTCGATTTCAGGGCATGATATTCAAGAAGCCAGCAAGCAAATTCCCAGTGAATTTAAGGTTGCCAATATGCAGATTAGCGTGTGTGAAAAGTCTTTCATGTGTTTGCAGGCATGCAGCCAACTATTTGGCTTAAGCACAAAAAATTATTTCCTAAAAAGTGGGCAAACACAATATCTTGTGCAGGATAAAGCCATTTCTTCAGATGCACAAACACACACCCACGATCCTGTTTATTCTCCATTATGGTCATTAGTCCCTGCCGGTGGCATGGTGTGTTTGACAGTGTGATACTGCATACATGAATGTGAACATTGCTGTGGGAAGCAGGGAAAACAAATTAGATGAATAAATGTGTGTTGCCATGGACACTTGGAATAAAGCTCTTACTGTATGAATCTTGGCAGGGTTGATGAGCAGAACATATTGATTAGACCTTAAAGTGTTCACACACACAAGCTCCACACTCCATCCACCGCCGTGCCTCAATATTATCATAAAAATATATAACGTGTATATATAAATATATATATAACTCTGGCTGTCACTGCTGTATTTTGATGTCTTTAGGTACTGTTGCTTATGCCGAAGAGCAAAATTCAAAGGGCACAAAGTCACAAAAGGTCAAACAATGTGTTAATATACTATTTCTGTAAAGCTTTTATATCACTAAACAAACATTCGATTAGTAGCAGTCTAATCTGATTTAGTTGAGTGTTGGAACTCTGTATTTTGGGCCAATTTAGTGAATTATTGTGCTGTCTGATTTAACCCATGAACTAAATTCTGAGTTTAACCAATTTGATAAAAAGATTTGCCTCAACTGTCAGCGATTAATTGAAACCTCAAACATCATTACGGCAATTTGCTATATGATTGTTTTTGTGACAAGCCAGTGAGGAGAAACACTGGGATTGAATAAAAGCTGCGGTTAATAAATAATAAATACAATGTTTTTTAATCTAAAAGTTTACGGTACAGTGTGTAGTTGTCAATCTGTGAATTTTCTCACCTGTTCTTGTTGCTTGAAATCCAGTCTGAAATGAGAGAAACAGCCTGCCGGTGACAGTGTTTGTTTCCAAAACTGCAGGCCAGCATCATCACCTCTCTCTGCAACTCTCTGTGGAGGAAAGAAGGAAGTACATCAGCAGGAAGCTAAAGATGGAGGAAGGGGATAATGAAAAATTAAATACTGTCTGCGGAGGTCATGCCCATCTCTGAGGTAGAAAATGTCTGACTCACACTTTGCAATTCGGTGTCCTTACTTAGACTACATAACTGTAATATATAATTTAGGAAATATGAAATTCAAGACTCACTCAGTCTGATAAGCTGCATGCATGAAGGAGCCGTCAGGGGAAGTGGCTGGCCAGCCCAGCTTGTGATACTTCGGTTCCACCTGTCTTAGAACATAGTCCTAATAAAACAGAAAAAAAACAGAACATAACGAAACGAAACAACAGGACAAGACAACACATAAAAAAGTGCAAAAAAAGGCAGAAAAATAGTCAGTATGGTTGGCATGTTGAGACTAGGATTTACATTGGTTAGGTTTTTTTTCATACAAATTGTATGCAATTGTATTGTATTGTATACATTATAAGTGTGTGTGTGTGTGTGTGTGTGTTTTGACTCGCCATACGGTTGAGGGAAATGTCACAGCAGGTAATGTTATGGCTAATTTAGCATGACTGCTCTCCTTCATGCCCTCTTACTGAGACGAGTGAATGATCACA
>JAUMHQ010000051.1:10939549-10951094 GCA_032361165.1 Enteromius paludinosus | reverse complement strand
AATCTAGATTAATTTCAAAATTAATCTAGATTAATCTAGATTAAAAAAATTAATCTATGCCCACCCCTAATAAAAATTAATTTCTGACATGAACACATTTAATCACTCTTCTGGTTGTGCTGCTTTCACCTCAAGCGTGATGACAACAAGCTGTTGTAGCTCTAAAGATAAGAAACACATGTAAATCGACACGGCTGCGTAATCTCCCAAATATAGCCTACTAGAACACCTGAGGGGACCGGAGAACTTGAACATTCACCGAGATATTCAAGTGTTAAATGGTGAGATTCTTTTGAAACACATTCCCAAGATTCAACAAGGATTGGGAAAAAATAAATAGAGATGTATTTAGGTATTGTGCCACAATTCTCTTAAAGCTGCATGTATGCAGAATGTATAATTCATAAAGAGAGCCTTATATACGTATTCATAACACATTAGGAGTAAAACAAACAAACATTTGTGACCACAAAGAGAGAAGATGAGAGAAAACTATTGACTTACATTGAGGCCTCTCTGGAATAGCGGCTGTCCCATGACGTTAGCCAGCATTCGGATCAGAGCGGCTCCCTAAAGAAGCAAACACACACATTCAGAAAACGCTGCTCATTCACACCTGATCTATACATGAATTTACTCACAAGATCTACATAGTATAAAAGCACAGTAATCCACCAACAATGGAAGTCAATGGGGCATTAAATTATGTCGGGTTAAAAAGCAGAAATGTGAAGGTTGTTTTTTTTAAGCACTGTCATTTTTTATTTAAATAGCATTTTTGCATACAGACTATTTCCTCATATTTGTATTTAAATTAAATTTTAGCAGTATGTATATACTATTACAGTGTTTAATATTTTGATTCAAAGCTATATTTATATTTTTTTTTAGATTGTATTATTCAGTTTAGCTTTACTTTTTAATTTCAGTTAGTTTTAGTATAATTTTTATTTTTATTTACATTTTTTACATTTAAATTCATCATTTAAAATGTATATTTTAGCGTACTTTTAATATGTTTAGTTAACAATTACAACTGAATTAAATTAAATTAAATGTATTTATGTAATGTATAAATGTATTTAAATTTAACATTTTAACATGCTTGTACTGTACATCATAGAACTTGATTAGTATTTTACAAAATGTAAAGATTCAAGGTTCATCGAAATAAGAACTCTGTGACACTCGTCTTGTTGATTTCTGCAGTTTCATAAATATGTCTCTCTTTGACTTTGAGTGACTTTGACATGCTCATTTGACAGCATCTAATTCCCATCTCTCCATATCCCATCCTCCACAGCCTGTGTGAATAGTGTCACTTCCTGTTAGCGCTGAGGACTCATGGGATGTGTTTTGGGATATCAGAGTCCTTAGAGTGTGAGGAGGAAGAGATGAGGAACGGCTGGGTGTCAGGATCACTGCAGTTTGACTGACAGAGTTCACAGCAGCACAGAGACTGTAGGGAAACAGGGAGAGGGGCTTGAGGAAATCCACTCTTGCTGTAATTGAGAGCAGCCCTTCGCTGCAGAAGAAAAAAAGATCCAGAGGGAGGGGTTGGATCCACATCCAGGGGATGGAGATGGTAGGTTTAGGTATATGTAACTTGGGAGGAGTTGGATCTTGAAGCAGAAACTCAGATTTTTATTGAACGGAGGATTTAATCTGCATTTAAACTCTGATAGAGGACAATGATTTTTCTTTACTGCTCTTTGTGCCTTTAATGGCTTTCAGATGTTCAGGATGAGAAGATATATTTGGGCGCTGGAGTTATTTAAAGTGTGTTTCAGTAAGAAAGAAGTAAGAAATGTTTATTGCGCAGCTGAAGTCCCCAGAGGACACAAAACCTCACAATCTCTCAGCGTAACAGTTTCTGTCCTCGACTTACTAAAAAACAAGCTTTTAATTAAACTGTTTTTCTTGTGTATGTGAAGAGGCTTGTAACAACGTGACTCCATTTACAATTCACAAAGATATACTGAGAAGTCTTTAGCTGGGAGAAAAATAACGAGTTTACTGGACTTAATAAAAGATTACGTTTAACGGTGAAGTCCTGAGTTAAATAACTGACTGATTTACTGCTGAAACTTGTACTACTTGTAGAAAATAGAACTGAATGTGGAATTACATTTAAACTGTATTTATGTTCAGGTTTAGTATAAACCCGTTCATTCAGTTCAGCTCAATATTGAATGTTTATATAATCATTCCCATCATGCAGCTAAAGCCTGTAGGAGCTGATGAGAGATTCTCTTGCCTTCTTATACGCGATCCAGTCAAACACTCTGTCGATGTCTGTGGCTTCAAACACTTCCTGAGAAATCGGATGAGAAGTGGCCAAACCGTCCAGTAACATGACCTCATGAAGAACATCAGTCAGAAACCTCTGCTTCTCCTGTGGATTACACACAGACAGAGACTTTATTCAGTATCAAACACATAAAAGTGTCACATAAAATATTCTGTAAAAAGCATCGGTCGCTCTATAAATCTATTAAATTAGAAAGTGGTTATGGGAAAATCCAGCTCATATATATCTGCAGCAGCTTCCCACAATCCTCTGATATGATAAACATTCACTGCCAACAAACGAGAGCCGACACGACTCACTCATGAGAGAAACACTGCTGCTGTGTGTGTGTGTGTTTGATTTGTGTGGAGGGTCTCAGTGTCTCTATGCTCTGATCAAATGTCTCCCTGTAGGATTCTCTGAAAAGACAGGTAGAAGTTTTAGGTCAGATGAAAAAGACCCTCATCATTCACCGTGTCTGTGGATCAGCAAAGAGTCACGATCTCAAATACAGTCCGTCCTGCTGGAGCACATGAAGAAGATCTTACTCTGATACCAGCTTATTCCCTATTTTTAGGTATAGTCTGTACTGAAGTTAACCACAAGGAGGCTTAATAAATTACCATGACATTATTTTTCTTTGAATAACCTTTATATTTGTATAATGTAAATATACAAACACAACTTATTACACAGAATAATCACAAAAATGTAACGTTCACTAAATATTTAAATATATTAATAAATTCCGCTCTAGTTTTAATAAACAACTTCCATTTTCAGAAGATATTCAAACATAATATAAACCCGTCACGGATGTAATAACACAAACTCTTATACATTTCAGTAAATTGTGCTTCTGCTGTTTTCCTGCTACTCATTTGAAAGTGTGGCAGTTACTGTACATGGAAACGGATGAAATATGAATCACATGAATTACACTGCAGGTTCATATCCAGAGCATCTTCATAATGGGCTCTCTGGCTAAATCTCTGCACTGACTTATCAAATTCAAAACGACGCTAAATGAATATCTCATCTATGTGTTTATTTGAAGTAACTAAGAGAAAGCCTGCACACTATCAGCTGCTATAAACACATCTGGCTTTGATACTCTGAATGTTTTATTACACCTTTATTCTCCATCATTATGAATAATTCTTGCCCATTAAAGCTTTTGGCAGCTTGATTAAGAATCCCGTAGAAGACATTAATCCAAGAGAGCAGGATATTTTAATCAAGGGATTTGAGCTCAAAACAAACAACACACGGAAAGGAATCAAAAAACAATTGTTCATCAGTATCATTAATAATTGTATGACAACACAATAAGACATTTTCTAATAACCTAGAGAATCCTGCTTACTTCCAGGATCGAATTTATGTCCCTGATCGATTAATAATAAGTGATATATAAAAATCAAATAATGCTAAGATTGATCTGTAGCACTTTTTTTTAGATCACACTATTATCTGGATGGCTTTGACATTCATTTCTTTTTTGACCAGCTAATGAGGAGTAAAATTTCCTACAATTGAATTACATCTAAGGTGCAGTTACCTTTAGATATTCTTAAATCATTAAAAACTAAAATATGTTATGCTTAATGGACTGCTGCAATAATTTATCCGTCATGTTTAACTTCAGAGTGAAGACTTCAGAGCAAATGGAGACTTCTAGAGAAATCGGTGTCCTCATTTCTCAAACTATTTATATCATCACTTAAGTTGTCTTCTGGAAGATAACACTGTGTGACAGCTGTCATATTAGTGTCTGCCTTATTTTCTGATGGACAGTCATTTGATCATTCAGACTAATATGAGCCTTAAAGGTTAATGTGCATATATATATACACATAATGAATAGCAAATGAGGCCTTCAAGAAAATGTACAACATGGTGGTGAATGTGAATACAGAGAGAAACAGACAGAATAAAAAAAAAAAAAATCAAAAATAGAACAGCTGGTGATGTAGAGCTGATTTGATGCAAGTCACGTAATGTGCACTATAAAATGAGTGCAATGAGAAGAGCTTCCATCTGGCCCATATGTGCTCTCAACAAGGTGTTTACGTCCAATGATCCTTCATTTAGATCCTGCTTATTAGCATCTCAACATCATCACGTGCTGTAGACGCACATGAAGATTCACGCTGATCAACCAGAGGCCAGAGACAGCAGTGATGCATGGCTTTGGAATAATTACTTGTTGGTAAACAAACCTCTAAAAGCATCTCTAGTATGATGGATGTGAGATAGTGGAGGAAAACTAACAGTCTAGTAGTGAGACTGTAATGAGCAGGTCTGTGCACTTACGAGTTTTCCGTTCTGGTTTCAATTCCTTCCTCTTGAAACATGGAATTGTATCCATATTTTGGGAGGGAAACGCTACCAGTAATCCTCTCAGTGTACTGAAGTGTTTCCATCAAAACCCAATTGCTTACTGAAACGATGTTCCCTAAGTGGTCTCTCTGCTTGGCTGATGCCCCATAACCAAGGTGGCTTGGAGCGGAGAGGTATGAAATACTGGGACAGACGGATGGGAAGGTCATTATGTGAAAGTGAATGAGAATGTGAACGTACACACATATCAAACCAGGGTACTATACAGACTTCACAGTAAAGGGCTAGTTGAGGGCTAGTAGATCTGTCATTAATTCCTGACCCCCATGTCGTTCCAAACCCAGAAGATCTCAAGAACGCAAACACAAAGATATTTTTGAAGAAACCTAACGCTATCTGACTCTCCATAGTTAGCAACACAACTGAACGTTTATGTTGGTAAAACAGTCTATGTGACATCAGCGGCTTTGCGACACTACGAGAATACTTTTTTTGCTCAAAGAAAACAAAAATAACACAATTTACTTTTCTGTGAAATATGTCTTCCGCCATTTTGTAGATTAGGAAAGTATGTGACATTGTAAGGGTTCTGAGGGAAAGAATGCATATGCATTGTGATACTCTCTAAAATGGCGGAAGACGTAACTCAGGGGAGAAGAGCGGTTGAGTATTTATGTTATTTTTGTTTTCTTTGCCAGCACATGACCAGCATTAACCAGCAAAGGACCATCTTAAACCAGCAAAGGACCAGCATAAACCAGCATCCCAGCTTCAAAACCAGCTTGAGCCACTGATGTCACATTGACTGTTTTACCAATGTATTTACTATGTTTCTGGACCTGGGAAAATTTCCAAAGATGAACAAAGGTCTCACGGGTTTGGAACAACATGAGGGTGAGTAATTAATGACAGAATTTTCATTTTGAATTAAATAATAGCAATTCAGTGCTTTAGACTGTTTTAACTATCAGTAGTGTACTCTATGTCCAGTCACAACAACCCACAACAATCTTTTCACTAGCTCATGACAATAAAAATGATGAGGCTCATAATTGTGCAGAGGATCCAAATAGATTTAATCAGCATGACTGCTAATTCATAGCAAAGTGTCATACATTCTGAAAGCCCTCTGTGTTATGAACATTGGTAAACTGGGTTACATGTTGTTGTGCTGATGACCTGCGTACTTTTTTCATTTACGAGTGAAGCCTCAAGTGCGTCACAATAGCTGCATTACAGGACACTAAAACCGGACTGGAATAGCATTATGCTAATCGCTAACACCATTATGCCCAATCAAAAGCTGCTCTAGAGGGAGAACTGTTTGTTCCTGAACTATTAAATCAAGTCAAGTTTTGTCTTTAACAAACCTGAAAATGGATTTTATTGATAAATATCAGTGATAAGTAGAGTTTGATCAATCACCAAAATAAAAATGTGTTGTGTGTAGCATCAAAATGTATGCTGCAATAATTAAATTGACAGCCAGCAATACGCTTAACATGTACTGAGATCATAATGTAGAGAAATATGGAATATGCGTGGGAAGCTTTTTTTAGGAGAAGAAGCCCTGTATTTTAGTCGTGACTCCGGATATTCTAATAAAATATTAATAATGTTCAGATATAGTGACTGCATAGAGCAGCAATGGATGGTGTTTGACTTTCTCGTGGTGTTCTCAAAAACTCCTGGATTTGTTTATTATACTACAGGAATATCACGAGATGATGGTTTGGGTGCACCTGGTCTGGTAAAATAACCTCATAATTCTTGCCCGTTAAAAAACATTCAGCGAATCACTGAACCTGTGACTCCTGTGAGACGGATGGGTATTGTGAATTGAAGCCATGCTTTGTCTTTTTCCAAACATGAACCCATCTGGATGTAGAAAATGGATGTGGATGACTCATTAGACCATGTGACTTTTATATTGCGCTTTATTTATAGAGTTTCGGATTTTATGCTTTAGTCCGTGTGCTGGCCTTGATTTCAAGTGTTTCCAATGGCAGCTTTGGCACAAATTCAAGTTCTGTGAAGTAAAATGGTCGTTTTATTTCAGACAGTCACAAAGGTGTGGCAATCCTACTATAATTTGTCTTTTCTCATAAAATAAGTTTTGCAAATTTTGTATTCAAACGTGTCAGATTGCATAACGAGCAGAAACGCAATCAATCTAGCACTATTATTTCACATCAGCTCCTCTTCAATAAACATTTCGGAGACAACTACTTGTAGAGTAAAGTGTCATTACAACACAACAAAATAAAACAGCATAAGCGCCGGTTGCTCTGGCAATGAAGCAGGATTGAAATAGGACTGAAATTAGGCTTTTGATAACAGAGCTCGACAGATGATTCTTTACGCACATGCAGTCAAACTCAAACTGTGCTCATAATAACCATTAAACCAGTTTGAATAATTTGTTCTTTACAAGCTCATAATGAACCAGTCCATGCATGCCCCTAGTTGGCATGCTAATTCACTACTGACAGCGAGATCAAATGCACACTTGTCATTACACGACTTTGTAAATGATTGTAATTTCAGCTCATTTTCAGTTTGAAAATTTGAGAACACTCTACATATGAATAAAAAAGCATTTATTTATTTAAATTTTAATTAGAACCACAGTGTTATCAACATTTTGCAGTCCAAACCCAACAAAGTATAGATACAACTAACTCCATATTACAGTAATAGCTTCTGATCAATAAAAAAACAATACCAAACATCCAAAACTCACCATGTTCCACTTCGGAAAGAGGAAATCTGCCCCGATGTACTCAAAGTAATGAGCAAATCCCTCCTTCAGCCAAACGTCTTCCCACCAAACCGGTGTGACCAAATCCCCAAACCACTAGAAGAGAAGAAATGAACAATCAATCATCAAGAGAAAACACAGTGAACATTACAAAAGATTGATTTTATGTTCACTGGTGAAGAACAGCAACAAACCTTTGTTGTTTTGTACAAGGAAAGTGTTTATAAGTATGCCGAAACATTATTTGGACTAAAGTTCAAGAATATATCCACGCTCCTATTACTCCAATTTCTGCAAAAGCATATTACATCTAGTGGCAAACACATTTTATTAGAACAGTGCAATACAGCATACAAATACTTTGTGCTCTTTCGAGCAAATAAACACTTTTAATGAAGAGTTGCACTCTGCTTCAACAGAAAAGTTGTTCACAAAAGGCTTCACAGAACATTGAGAACCCAGCAGACCTTCTGAACTATGATTAATCGTGGATTAAATAATCAATTACCTTCAGTTACATAATTAAAGCACATTTTTCAGTTTCGCAGCATTCATATCTGGGCGCTACGCCAAGGACATCGCAAATGAACAGAACATAGAAAAATAAGGATTCGATTTTGAAACATCCCATCTGGAGGGTAGAAAGAATCCAAATGACCCCTGCCATTGTGTGCAGATGACAGTGTGCAAAACAGAGCTATTGAAAGGAAAAGATGCAACATTGCAGTTCTAAATGGGCTGAATATTTTCCAGACTCTGAGGCCGTCAAGCAGATGTGTTACTGAATGCCGGATCTCATTGTTGCAGCACACACACTTACACACCTCTGTAGAAGTCAGACCTCTTTCATCTGAACACGACATCATTACAGCAGCTCAAAGCGCCTGACAGGACGTTCATCTCTGACTCAGACACATGGACTGATAGCGTGGAGAGAGACAGCTGGTATTCTGCTCTCAGAGGAACCTTCTGCTAGTCACACATCAAGTGGCTTCCCATAGGTTTACTGACTTTTTTACAGCCCTCTTCTGATTTATCAAATGTTCTGATGCTGCTGACAGTGAACCAGGATAGTGAGTCACATCAAGTCATTTATTGTGTTTAAAAAGAGCAAATGGAACGGATGGATTGGTCTTGAGGGATGCTAAATTTTGGATCCTTGGATATGTTTACAAAATAGAAAACATTCTACAAATGAGCTGCTTTAGTTTTTTCACAGAAGAAAGAAACCGATATGAGTAAAAATTATGAATGCTTATAATGCATAAATTATGCCTTAAAAAAAAAAATGGAAGAAATTCTGATACATTTTGTTACTGCTCACTTCGTTATGTGGCTATTATATATTCTGAAGCCTTGATGGCAGCATGAAAAAGCGTCGTAAGAGATCTGTCTGGAGTTCTGTCAGCTTGCATTTTGCATTTGTGCCTGATTAAGCAGTTCAACAACACTAGAATGCCAATGAACGGTACGAACCATGAGACCCTCGCTCAATTATATCCTCAATGGTGTCTCTGAGACAAAAGCTGAAACCGAGGGATCCTGCAGCCCACCTGCTTCATTAACAGATACTCTGGAGGACGTCATGCAGGAAAGAGTTCACGTTATACCTCTATACTGCAAAATACATGGGACGTTTGAAAAAAGAGGAAACCTTCAACAGCATCATTAAAAAAAAACAACCTTTAAGTTTTGAAGTTTTTCAAAGCAGCTGAGAATCATATATGTGTCTAATGAAACTTACAGTCTTATACAGTAATAGTGTTGCTGTAAATGACTGAATAATTGAGTTTAAATGTCTTTCATTGACATTTAACAAGGAGGTTCAGGCAAGGTCTGTCTGGTTTGTGACTGCAGGGCAAAGGTCATTGCCTTCTCAACAGGAAAACTGCAGGAAAGAAGTCCTGAGGCTCTATTTTAGCACAAGCTTAAATATTATACGGCTCATAGACTCACACCTGCATCTCCCACACAAGCACCATGGTCTAAAATCCCTTACAAACAAGAAAGTAGAGTAGAGAAAGGAGAGTAGTGAGCGAGGATGCTCACTAATTTTTTCAGTGCATTGTGGGATGTTTCAGTGAGCGACATTGCAGTGCACTACAAGGACTTTGTGATTGACACATCCCTTAAAATTGCTGACTCCCTGATCAGAGCCCTGGCTACTGAACAAGGTAGCTGATTGAGACGCACCCATATTTTTCTCGTGGCCACGAGTTTATTGCATAAAAAAACTTGCATGAACATTATCAGAGATGGATTCAGAATTATTATTTTTTAAATATTAATATTAAATTATTATTTTATCATAAAAAGTATTTCTTTTTATGTTTTGGTAAAAGCGCTGTATAAATAAAGATTAATTAATTTATTGTTTTATAATATTAATTATTATATTGCACGCAACGTAGGCTAAACACCATGTAAACATTTTCACCCATCACAGTCTTGCTAGCTTTGTGTCCATTAAATCATCATCTTTGTAATAATTATCAGCATCAGCATCATCAACAACAACAACATGATTATTATTAGCCTGTTATATTCATAGCCTATTTGTGTTATAAAACTACACTCCGGAAATAAATATATGAAATAAATACAAAAATATAGCCCTAACAAGTTAATATAATAGAAGAATATACAAATAGTAAATTAAATGTTTAATGTAATAAAAATGTTCTAAACATAACTCTGATAATCATGGAAATAATGGTCCCGCAGGTTTGTTTATGCAATAAAATCGTTGTAATAAAATATGTTGTTCCCTCAATAGCTAATAAAAAACTTCCTGGATCTCAGTAAACCTGAAACTAAACAAAACACCAGTTAACAGATGTGACTCATTTACTTAAGACATTAAGACATTTATCGTTTTAGTTATTGTGTAACTTATATTCAATGTCTAATATTTTGAGATGCATGTAACGTATAAAAACTAAAGCCTCACTTTCCTCTCATATTCAACGCAGAGGGCAGCTAAGCTCTCAGATCGGTTGAAAATAAGAAAACTCAACATCAGCTGCATCAGCCTCTAATAAGCTTGTGTTATTGGCTGAATAACTGCATATGAAGGGCTGTGGCAGCATCATTTAATCTGAGAGGCTGAAATGAGATGAGAATTTAGCCGTGATTGAGCGTCTGTGACATATAAACCTCATCGCTGGCGGGGGCAGATCTACTAACAATCCACTGCTACAGTATCTGACATTAAAATGAGCCAGTATAGAGAGAGAGGTGGTCCTGAGCCCCAGAGAGCCAAAGGATAAACGTATACAATAAAAAACAGAGCCTGCCGTCCACTAATCAATTCTCTGCAGGCAGTCGAAGCCAGCGACGAGATACAAATGTGATTTATCAGACGCCTGCACTTTGCCACCAGCTCGACAGCATAGACAGACCTTTTAATATATGACAGAATAAGCGCTGGATGAAGACTGATCTAATGCATTCACAATGAATGTGTCATTCAATAACACACACTCGTGTTAAAAGTACTGGAGTTTGAACTCTGGTTATATACAGGCCAAACAGGAAGTGGATGCAGAGGGAGTGGAGTCGAGTTAGTACTCGGGCGAGGGCTCCCTCTGCTGGTTTGGCATTACAAATATGTTAAAGGTTGCGTTCATATAATAGCGGAGGACGTAAGTCACAGGAAAAGAGTAAATTATATTGTTTGTGTTTAATTTGTACAAAAAAAGTATTCGTCTAGCATCGCAAAAGTGAGGTTTATCCACTGATGTCACATGGACTGTTTTACCAATGTTTTTGGACCTAGGATCATTTCAGTTGTGTTGCTGTCTATGGAGGGTCAGATTGCTCTGATATCATCAAAAATATCTTAATTTGTGTTCTGAAAATGAACAGAGGTGCCCTGGATTTGGAACGACATGAGAGAGTCTTACTATTTTCCCTAAAAACCAGACTTTTCCATATGAATTGAATTTTACGAATCAATAGGAAAACACTGTACAATGTTTTAAATTGTATACTGACTACTGTTTTTATGAAATAGTATACAGTAGGGATGTCCCGATCAGGTTTTTTTGCCCTCGAGTCATGCGATGTCATGCACCTTCGCGCTGTCACGGGGCATTTTTTCTCTCCTCTTCAAACTCTCAGGTTTGTTTTCCACCTCTTGCAATCCCAAG
>JAUMHQ010000051.1:10815872-10828337 GCA_032361165.1 Enteromius paludinosus | reverse complement strand
AAACGAGTCTGAACACAACAGAATTAGCGCAACACAAAGTAAACGAGCCTCAACACAAAGTAAACGAGCATCAACACAAAAGACGTGAAACAACAAAATCGCCACAACGCATTTGACTATTTATGTGTGTTGTACTAATTTTGCTGTGTTGCGGTGATTTCAGTGTGTTGTGCACTACTCATGAGATAAAGTATAGTCATACAGACTGCATACCCAAAAAGGGCATCAGTGAGTAACCATTACCAATAATTTATACAGAGAGAAAAGCAGTATTCTCCGGAATGAGAATAATAATGTAATCGCTTGTGTACAAAATCAGTTTGCTCTCAATCTTCATGGAAGCATTGCTAGTGATAATAGTATACTTGTAGCCTATGAACATCTACAGTTATGCAACAATCTCTGATAAGGTTGGCCTCAAAAAGCAACTGCAGGAAAAAAAAAAAAAAAAGATAATGCATACTGGCGATCACCAGAAACAAATGACGGGAGCTGTTGGCATGCTGCAGGCTGGCACATCACATGTCAGTGTTTCCAGACACCAGTGTATAAACAGCTTCACTGTTTCTTGACTGTAACAAACGCTTAAGCTGACAAACAGAGCAAATGACTGTCAACGATCCAGTTGTATTCGAGTGACCGAACCAGAACAAGGCCGACACGTCAGGCTGATCTGGAGACGTGACCCTCGGCCTGCCCACGGCCAAGAAGTTCATCCGACCCTTCTGCAAGAATGTGATAACTGTGGATTTAAAAGCTCAGTGGCACGTGTAGTGAGGCTGTCAAGCAAGATACTAACGGATGGCTGTTCAGCATTCGCAAACACTTATTTTTCTCTTGATTTGTTGTTGTGCCGTTTTGTTTTCCTGAGACAAATGCCATGAATTTTCCTCCAGGGATAAATAAAGAATGCCTGTCTGTTTTTCTTTATAGTCGTTTCAACAACAAAGCCTTTTATTTCAGTCCGATGACTGCTGCATTATATTTTTTAACTGTGTATCATAACCGTGCCAACATTTTATCATTATCCTTGTTCCAGAATACAGCAAATGGATTGTAAATTCTGCGTCTTGTAAGTTTCAGACATAAGTTATAAATGTGAAATTAGGTTTTGAATGTATATATATATATAAATCCCAATGTTCCAGCACAGTTGGTTTCATTTATGAGGATTATGGATTTGGGTTCCCAGTATGTTTAGAGGAACAGAGAGATTAGCCGTTTCATTTCACACACACACACACACACACACACACACATACACTTTCCACTCCACAACATCATCACAGTCAGATACACACTCCATCCAAGAGCAAAGGAAAGAAAACTGAGCTCAGATCTTATTATAAATTAATGGCAGCTTCCTTATACATCCCTATGCATGCCATCAATATATCATACGAGTTACCTATTCCCTTTGAACTGTTTTACCTACAGACAAAGGTTCAGCCTTTTGATTGGAAGAGGAACCGAGCTTTGGCTTTTTAACGATGAGGTGAAACTAGCTTTCGGTGAAGGAAAAAAATAAGTCAGTGTGAGGGTCATTTCAGGAAATAAACAATCCTACCATTTCATAAATAATGAAAAAAGATGATTTTTTAATTGCCATGTGAAAATATAGGTCGTTATTTTAATTACTTATTGATTATACTAATGCATTGAAATAGGAGGCACAAATTATTGTGCTATAGGGTGGACTACTAATGAGAACGCAGATGCGATATTAGAACGAAGTGTCACAGTGCCCTCTAGCGGCGATTCTTGAACACCTCGTCTCAGAGTTCAACTTTCTCTCAAGACAGGTGCTTTATACAATATAAAGCAAGTCATATGTTTCATTTAGAAGTGCTGTTGATGTAGAACTTGATAAATGTTACAAAAGGGAGCGTAAATATCGCCAGTGAACAATAGAGAGAGATGACGAGACCTGGTGGAATCGAAGCGCGCTACAATAGTTGTTGGTTTTTCACGCGGGACTTAACTTAGTTAATATTTGAAATGTAGCGTCTCTGAGATTTGAGTGACATTTGCGGGGAAGAAAACTCAGGCAGGCTGACAGCATCCATGTGTCACTGGATACGAGCGCGCATCAAAGATTCATTTGCATCGCTTCGAGAAAATGCTTTGTCGCGCTGTGGACCTTCAAGCACTCTCAAAAAAAATACGAGTGACATATAGCCGCCAGTGTTTTTATTATTTTACAAAGGTTTCTACTGCCTGTAACCTCAACATGTCCCAAAAATTCATTGAGGCAGATTTTTAAAAGAGGAAGTGGTGCAATGAATCTGTCTGGAGGCTATGGGATGATGGGACATGGTTTTTTCCACATTATGACTGCAAAGTAAACAAATGAAGGGATTTGAATACTTTTTGTATGCGCTGTAGGCTATATAAAAACTTATGGTATGGGTGTTGCATAGCTTATATCAGATGACAGGTTCATGTTCCCAGCGTTAGTCTTAAAAGCATCTTAGATGAGCACACACTGATGAAATATATTTGCGCACGGTTGCTTTTGGTCTTGATTTGATCTGAACTGTCAGATTAAAGGCTCGGTAACTAGCTATAATGGCTAAAAGGCTGATTGTGATGTAATGTCTTATAGCTGGCAGATGACACAACAGCAAAATAATGTGCTGCTGCACGGTAGTAAAGGCTGCAAATAGGAGGTTGTGCAACAATTGCATAATCAGAATTTTTCAAAAATTCAATGATGAAATACCAAAAAGACATATTTATTAAACACACACACATATACATACGTATATAATATATATATATATATATATGTATAATAGCAATTGAGAGTCAAAAGGTGTTGGCACAGCATTTGTTTCATAAACCTTTTTTAGAAAATGTTTAAAAATACAAGTAACATTTATAGAGCATCCAAAGCACAAGGGTAGGAAAATCAATTCATATGACAAAATATATTATGCACTTGTTTCACCCATTGCTCATCCATACACACACAACGTTTTGGTTTAAGTTTGGTCTGATTACAATTCCTGCAAATATAAAGAGAGTGCAGTAAATTACATACCTCAAGTCTGAAAACATCTGGTTTCAGCAATTAAGTTCTGACTGCAGTTCATTTGTAGAACATCTGGCATATGTGCTGTTAGAAAAGGGAACAACATTAGTGTGAAACTTCCAGGTTCATTTGACATGCTTCTTTTTTTTTTTTGCACAATTCAAACGATGTAACTACATCTCGCAGAAACAACTGGAAATGTTTTCAGATGCCCTCTGCAGCAACACTTTAATCCGCTAAATAACATAAGTGTCTTGTGCTATTTCAAAATGCAGAATTTTTTCAAAAGTAAATTAGATGTTGATTAAATATGTTGAAAGGAATATTGCACAACAATCACAACTAGCATAGAGTGCCAATGATTCGCCATGCTGCTCCTTTTTACCAGCTATACATCAGTTATGCAGTGTAGTAGAACTTGGGTGTGAAAAGTGTGGGATTATATTATTTAACAAAAAAAATAATAATAAAACAAAACAGCATGGAGGCGGATGTTTGTGCCAGGTTGCCATTAGAGAGAAACAAGTCGGAACACGTTTTTTAATATTGACTGAAAAGTGGGTCCCTAGTAACCAGATCTAACACCAACCACCTTCCTACTGCCAATCAGCTACCTTAAAACCATTTCGACAACAATAATGAATTTCAATTGTACTGTAAAGCAAAAGAGCCTCAAAGTAATCATTTATTATATGCCTCACTTCAAAATAAGACAAGAGTCAATGCAGCAGAAAACTCTGCAGAAGAGCATTTCCTTCCAGAGGAGGACCAAAAAGTAAAGGAGTGTCTCAAGAGCTACAACTCTGGAACACATTTCAGTGCAGCACCTAACTCAAATTAACATGAAATCTATACATCGGCATTTACATATATTAAATTAATACAAACATTTCTAGTAACTGATACACTGTGTACAGAATCTCTGCAAGTAGCTGTTTTAATTCTAAGCCCTTGAACTCAACCCTTAAAACACAGATCTGTGAATCTACCCAGCATGTGAGTGAAACCTCGCTTGTTGTATTATAAATAAAATTTATGAATCGATCCGAAACATATCACAAATATTGAATTTGAACTCAAAAGTTTTTATAACTGTAAGACAAGGCAACATAAGCGTCTCAAACTTCATGTGAGAGGAGAAGAGGTATATCTGCTGTGCCTCAGCTCACGTAGGTCAACACGACTGACTGGATGGGCTCTCGGCACACCGGACACAACTTGTTCCGGTTCTTTAGTTTCTTGGCGCAAGTGTAGCAAGCCATAAGGTGTCCAGTTCTTCCGTGGACAATGCAGCCGTTCTTGGGGCGACTTTGACAGATGACGCAGGGCTCAAGGCAAGTGGCGGGCAGGCAGGCCTCCAGGCTGTTGTAGCGCTCTAGCTCAGGGGTCTCTTCCTGGCTGCTGCCCCCACCGGAAGAGGTTGAGGGCTGTGATGACGGGGTCTGAGAATCGGTCATGGAGCTGGAGGCAGTAGAGGAGAGAAGTTCGTCTTTAGAGGCGATGGGAGATTGTGAGCATTTGCCGTCGGGTACGTCCACTCCTTCATCTGTTTCCGGAAGAGGGCTTGAGGGTTTGGAAGGAAGCAGCTTGACATCGGAGGCTGAGCTGGGGGTTGTGGTGACGCTGGTGTCTTCTGTGATGGGTTGAGTGTTGGTAGATGTGTCTTCCCTGTTTGAGTGTATTTCTGGAAGCCAACCGGGTCGGACGTTCCAGCAGCTTTTGCAATGCCGAGGAAGAGGAGGGTTGAGCTCGTTGCATTCGGCACACTTCCAGTAGTCCTGAGTGAACACATTGTTATCTTAGATTATTAAATTCTTCTTGTTTAAAAAAAAAAAAAAGCTTGTATAAATCTGTAGGTCAGGGAAAGCATATAAATGGACATAAAAAATTGGGTTTGGTGCACTATAAAAATAAATATTTCTATAAAGTTTAAAATATGGTCCCATTAAAGTCCGCATGGCATGTAATTTCTTAATACACATTCCTGGTCATGTCATGCCCAATTAATCAGTGGACAAAGTTCAGAAGAACAAAAAAAAATTGATCTTTCAACAAAAATTTAATAACTTGCAGCATTTCTGAAACGGCTGCCCTTTTTGGCAGGCTCACAAATGCTTTTTCTTTCACCCCCACCTTTTCACAATCCAATATAATCCTGACAGATAAACATAGGTTCTCCAGTTTGTGTTTTTTGTTTCACTTCGAAAAACATCAGGAATGTTAAAATGTTACGTACTGCCTTTGTTATCTCTGTATCCTCATCGAAGGAATCTTCATCCTCAGCAAAGATTGTGACTTCATACACCTGAAAAAGCAAGTACAGATGAGTTCAGGACTGTTAAACAGGTTTGATCAGTTAGGTCATCAGATAATCTCTCTTTGAATAGAACAGGAGTTTGAGTTGAAACCTCGTTCTCTCCTGGCAATGAATCCTCATCGTTCTCACTGTAGGCGTCAGAGTCTATGGACTCCACCTCAAACTCCACGCTAAAATTATCAGAGTCCGAGTCGGAGTCTGCACTTTCATCACTGCCCTCACTGTGAGAGATACCTACATCCTGTAAAATAAACAAAACACTGGTTAAAAAGGGCCCAGAGACAGCGCAAAGTAGTGAAAGGCGCTGGTAAACCAACACAATTCAAAATATATTTAAAGCTCCTACTCACAGAGTTGCTTTGTGCGTCCGAAGACTCGCTGTTCCCCCTCTCCCGGTGCAGGCCGCCAATCACACACCAAGACAGGCTGTCATCAAACGTCAGGGAGAAGCTGTCTGACTTGTGCCGCTTCCTGCGTTCTCTGGGCTCGTCTTCAGCTGAAGTACTCTCTATAGAAAGCACAAAACAAGTTTAGCACTAAAAAGTATTTTTTGAACCAAGGACACGTCCCCTGCATGTCTGTCAAGAAGGTTTTCACATAAGTGAAGCACACTGCTCTGCAGGCTTTACAAACCTTTTCAATCGGTTTCTTTTTCATCGTGTTAAACAAAAGCTTTAGTGTATACTGCATATTGCATTGGGGTAAATCAGTTTTTATTGCTGATGTTCCTGTTATATGCACTCAACTTTGGACACTTATGAGCCAAGCAGGAGCAATGCTCAGAGCACTAACCCTAACTAATGGTGCATCTAGCGCAGCTTGCTCAACAAACTGCCTTTGTGTGCATAGCTGACTTTTTAAAATGGGCCATTGAAGAGTAGCAGTCATCTGAGCACATTCTGCACAGCCTCCAGATCTTAGTGTTCTTTGGAGATGTTTACAATGACAGAGAGAGCAGTCATTACGCCACCACATGTTCACCCACATACCTTCTCTGCTCAGTGGTTGAGACTGATATAATGTATACTGGATGATTTACAAAAGACAGATGTTTTTAAAAAAGAGAAATAAGATGAAATGCCAAAATATATCTAAATCAACAGTTGGTAAACTTGTTAAAAAGGTTTGTTTACAGCTAGATCAAACAGAGCATTTTTTTAAATTAACACATTAGTTTGACTGTAACTGTATAAGTAAACAAAAAGGATAAGCCCTTCCTGCTCAAACAGGAACTACGTCAAGAGCAGAATAAACAGCTCTATCTGAAATCCCGTCTAACCCAGCTGACGAAGCGAGCGCTTTCAACAGGACACAGCTGGTGGGTGTTTTGCTCTGTGGTGTGTGTGCACTTACCGGGATCACTGCTTCTCCTCCTCCTGCGCTGCTGTTGTGAGGTAGATGAGTGAGAGTCTGAATCAGTGTCCTAGAACAGACAGTGGGGTTTCAGTCATGCTTCAATCTCAAACACAGCAGGGGCTCTATAAAACCCATTCAAGCGCAAACACAGCACTACCAGGGCAACTCTCTGGAATGGGTCAATACTCTGTGCTTCTAAGTGTGCGAGCATAAAAGAACGTTTACCCCGGGCCCTCGATCTGGTTCACTTTGACTTCTGGGTTCAGAGAAGGTAGAGTGAGTATCTGTAACAGGAAACAAAGACAGCTTTAACACAAACATAGATAAGAATATTTTAGACGGGGGGAAAAAGGTTCATGATCATAGTACCTGGATTTTTCACTGTCACAAGATTTCTGTTGATCATTGCAAAGAGAGCTCTAAAAAAAGAAAGTTTAAAATTACAAATGAAACTCATTTTCATATAGAAAATTTCACTTTCAATTCTGAAAAACAACAACAAAATACTTTTATGTTTGTTTGTTTTTTTATCTACACTGACCCACTATTTAGAATCCATGTATCTTCTGCAGATACTTCATATTTTAAACAGGTGACACCAGACCCTTTCAGAGCGAGTAGGTCGAATAAGAAAGCTGCACCTGTTGCTTTAAAGCCCCGCCCTAATATTCCCAGAGGTCATTGGTACAACAGCTGCTCTGCCTTAGAGAAACTAGAGTCAATACACACCGGGGCTCTTTGACCGAGAAACTTTTCACCCCTAGAACGGCACCAAGAGCATCCTCTCCACAGTGAACGATGTGTTGCTGCTGCTTGTCGTATAACTCCTTGCTCATAATATACTTTCCCAAATAAAACATAACCTAAGATCAAAGAAAGAGAAGATGTTTAGATATCAACAGGGAAACCATTTCCTGAAACAGACTGTTGACAGAAAGAAGGGTAAAGATGTGGTGATATAAACACTCAGTATAGATGAGTAATACATTCCTGTTAGTCAGACAACCAACCAACCAACTTCCCATAATAAAAATGACTCATACAATCACAAAAAAAAAAGTTGACAACAGATCAAAATATTCATCAAATATAAAAAGTGAAATGGCATACAAATTATTTATATTGTTGCACATGATTAATGAAAATTAACTTTGTTTCAGTTTAATTAGCTAAAGACATGCTGTCAGTGCATTTTATAAATGGTTGCTAAGGTGTAGGCTAAGCTAACCCTAAATTACTCATATACCTACTTTAAGTTAAGTTTTTTCCTATAATACTATTTCTTTTTTTCGGAAAACCCCAAAAACTGAACAATAGGGGAATATCAAAAGAAATATCACTGAACAGAGGCAGCAACTAAATAGAATTCAACACACACTGCCCTATATAATTTGCAAATGATAATGTAGGTTTAACTTAAATGAGCAGCAACACGTGAAACTGGAGAAAGATTATTATTTTTAGCCTGTAATGTCAAACACCACTGGCATTTGCCCACAAACTCATTATTTTAGAAACTGTTAGATAGGTGCCATTAATGCACAATATTCTAGCATTACTAACACAATTGCCAAACATCCAATTATAAATAAAGCATGACATGCATATTACTATTCAAAAGGTCTCAGGTTAGTAAGATTCTTTTTAAAATAAATAAATACTTTAAGCAAATATGCATTAAATTAAGAAAAAGTGGCAATAAAGACATTTATTCTATTATAAATGTTCAAAAATAAAATAATTACAGTTTCCTATTAATAATACACTGTTAATGTTAATACAAAAAATGATTAATAATTATTAATTAAAAAAATAAATAAAAAAATCAGCATATCAGAGGATTATGTGACACTAAGGACTGGAGTAATGGCTGCCGTAAAATCAGCTTTCCCATCAAAGGAATAAATTGCATTTTTGAAAAAATATTCAAATAGAAAAAATATTTTTATTTGAAATAATATTTCACAATTTAACTCTTTTTGCTGCATTTCTGGTCAAATAAATGCATTTTTACTAAGCTTAAAGAGACCTCATATGATATCTTCCCAACCATAAACCTTTGAACGTATTCATATCAAATGAAACAGAACTTAATCTGCTGTCAGCAGACGCATCTCCTCACCTCCTTCATGGTGAAAACATCTTTATCTGCGCCTGCATCTTCTAACAGAGTTTTCAGTTGCACTTTTGGTCTTACCTAAAGTTACATTTAATGAAACTCAGTCATTTCAAGGTATAAAAAAGCACTTAAATACGCAAATGCACACCTTAAATGCTACATTACCAGTTTTTCGTTGTCAACCTTGTTGATCTGAGAACTGCTTAAACAACTTTCTGTTGCCATTTTGGTAGTTATCTGTGAAAAAAATAAACAGAGTTAAACAATTTAAACAATTTAGTACGCATGCAAGCTTCAGAACGAACATTACCTGTGCAAATAGAGGTAAATTGGCTATTCTAACTAAGAATCTTCTAAATATACTCTGCTACCTGTACATAAAGTGCTTGAGCTCTGGGTTGGTGTGGAGTGGGAGCCGGCTAAGAGCCGGTCTATGGTTTAAATAGACACACAGAGGCATGTCAGGGCTAGAATCCACCGTACAGATCATCATGTCCTGGGCGGGTTCGGGCATGACATTTCAAAGCGTGACTGGCTTCAGACTCCTAGCGGTGGCAGACTCTCTTTGCTGAGTTGTCTGGCTCTCTGCGATCATGTCCGGGCATGTCTCGTCTTCACTACACCCGCCCATTGCTGGCTAAGCACTTGGATTTGGGGGCTTATCAGCACAGTAGCAGGTGAAATAACGGAGTGTTCGGACCAAAGCGATGACCCTCGTGGATTATTAGCTACTCGGTTAAAACAAATTCAAGCCAAAAACACCAAAAGTTGTTCATTACAAGTGCTACGGATGCATGGATGTCCTTCAAGTAACGTCAATGCTCCAAATGTCTTTGGACTACGACAGTGCCATGTTTATATTTCTGAAACGCTCAACAGTAACTCACAACAAAAACACAAAATACAACCTCAAGCTTGTCGTATGCGGGATTTATTTATCTGCCATCATAAACACGGGAATATAACTGTCATCTAACTGGGAATATCTCAATTCAAATTAACGTTATCTGCACACAAGTTATGTAAAACCTGGAACTTCAAATGCTTTCCCCCTCAGAGGTAACATGATAACAGATCAACGCGTAAAAATTGTTGTTTTACGTAAAGTTATTAGATTGAACTTCAACCGCTAGCCGTTTCGACACGTCAGGATTCACTATGACAGATAACATAATATTGACAAATGCTATGACGAATAACACAAGGTACGTAACGTTAGTGTGCTTTTCTCCCGTTGTAAAGCATAAACATGTAAAATAAGCCGCGGTTGTGTTTGTTTACGTTACGTAATACTAACTTATAACGTCAAAATAGTAACAACGTTAACGTTAATAGTTTTAAATATACAACGACTATTGTCTAATGTGGATTACTGCGCATTTAAGCGACATAACTAAAGCTTATTCGTAGCAACAACGCCACAAACGCCTGCGCACTCCATGCGGTCTATCTCCCGATGCTGCTCATCAGGAAAACCCGAGGCTGCAGTAGGCCGCGCTCGCAGAGCTAGCGCAAGGCTAACTGAGGCGAATTATTTTAAGCGACCACACGGATATTAAAGCCTCATACTGTGCTAAAATAATTCTCTGAAATGTATAACAGCGTTATTAACATATTTGCATTGTTTACATGTGTAATAAATATATGAGAAAGTGGCAAAATCGCTTAACTGAAAGTGTTAATGTCTTACCTGCTGGTGACCGTTGAGCGTCGCGGACTCCCCCTACTGGCGCCTGTTTGAATTTGAAATGTTCTAGCACGTGCGATGAGCGCGCGGTGTAAACATTACTCATAGTACTGGAAGGCTTGAGTTGCACTACGTTTGCTGTTCTATTGTTAATGCGATTAATATAACCGAGTTAAATTCGCGTCATATTTAACACGAGACTTTTTATCCTTATTGTAGTAGCCCGTTGTATCAAACTGGACTAGTTTAGGTCATCAAGTATAAAGTAATATATGTAGGGAATTAGTAAAAAAATGAATATAACAACAAAGTCAAAGTAATACATAGATGAATTTAGCTATATTAGCTACATTTAGGCTATACTTTTAAATGACTGTTATATGGAAGTTGTGTAAAAACAATTGCAATATTGCATGTTGTTGATGGAAACTAACAATTCAAGACAAATAAGGATTTATGAACAGATCTTAATCAGGAGATTGACTCAGATTTAGAGATACTTAAAATACCTAAATTAGGTGACAAGCAGCACTAGAATATTATGCTGTTTAAATGCTTTAAAATTTAATCTGATTTTTTTTTTTTTTTTTTTAAATGTTAAATATATTTTCATATCATTTGAAATATTTAGTAGGCCTGCCTACATTTGAATCTGATCTTTGTGGATTGCATTTAGTCTATTGTTTAATAGTTTAATAAGAACATTATCACTTACTAATTGTGATGTGCTTATAGTAATACCATTTGAAGTTATGATGCTATTAAATGCATCACTTTAATCACCACTAGCTAATTAATTCCTCCTTTGATTAATGAACTATTTTGCGTTCCACGCTATATTGCGCTAATTGAAAGAACTTTTATCTGTTTTGATTTCATTATGAGTAACGATGATCCGTTCCTGCTTAGTGACAATGCTGGAAATACACTAGCTGTGTGTGAAACCCACATCAGAAAACATTCATTTGTAAAGCGAGTCTGTTGCCATGACATGACTGTTGTGCACCATTGTGTATGAATGGCAGGTTTTCTCAAACAGAGAAACTTGCTATTTTAAGGGGAGGTCCTGATTGCCGAGTGAAATTACCTCTTTATGAAGGGAACAAATGGACTGTGCCAGGAAGACATGTCTTGCGCAGTGCCTGAGACAGGATCTGGTCTTTATAACACAGGAGAGTGACTCAGAGTTTATTTTAGTACAACATGTTTCTTTAAGCTCAACATGTTGGGGCTTGTACGTCTGTAATAATGAGGAAATTCCATGGACCGCTGAAGAAAAAAGCCTTTAATTTTATTAATGGAAGTAAGGATACAGGAAAGCTATTAATCTATGGTAAAGTTATTCAACACAAATGGAAGTCTGAGCGGGGACAAAAAAAATCAAAACAGTTTTCAGTTTGATAAAAATCCACTTCTTCATTGATTCTCTTCCAGTCGCTTCTTCCAGTATTGAAGGAGTTGCCATGTTTTTAGGCAGTTATTGGCTTCTTTCGATTTTAATTTTAAATACTTAATTTTGTTTAGTAAGGATGCATTAAATTGATAGAAAAAGATGTTTATAACAGCACAAAGGAACATTCCGTTCATCAAAGAACCCTGAAAAAAAATGAATCACTGTTTCCACAAAAATTCTTAAGCAGTGCAACTGATTTCAACATTGTTAATAATTCTAAATATTTCTTGAGCAGCAAATCAGGAATGTACTAAAGTTTTTAAATAAATTAAAATGCAAAGCAGTAATTTTATTTTGTCATATTATTTCACAGTATTGCTATTTTCATATAATTTTGCATAAAGGCAGCCTTGGTGAGATTTTTTTTAATTATTTGAAAAATATACTACTGACTGAATATATTAACATAAATGTATTTTATATATATATATATATATATATATATATATATAAAGTGGCGCAAAAAAGTATTTATTTAGTAATATTAATAATATTTATA
>JAUMHQ010000051.1:10796958-10807040 GCA_032361165.1 Enteromius paludinosus | reverse complement strand
GTATGATCTAAACCATCTTAAAGCCTGCCCTTGGATACCTGCATAATTTTGTAGTCGATCTATTAGTATGTCATGATTTATCGTGTCGAACGCAGCACTAAGATACTATTTAAGAGAAAGTAGTTTGCATGTCAAGTGTTTTTATGAGGTTTTATTTTCGATAAGGTTGGTTGCCTTCAGGCTATGTAGACTGTTGACAGCAAAATGACTCAGTAGGTTGTTGTATAGGGCTACTTTTTGCCTTCATTAGCTGCATTATTCCAACTGTGTCTCCTCCCCAGACAGTTTGCTAGTCAATCTTCACGAGGAAATATGACAAATCCAGAAGCCTTACAACTCTCAAAACATTTCGAAAAGGACTATCAACCCCCCTCCAGCCTGTTTCTCACACTGTTCAAACAGATTGTCTTTAAAAAAAAAAAAAAAGGCTGTGAATATTCCAACATGACAAATGAGATGTTCACCATTGTCTAAGACCGAACAGTTATATCAGAGTGAAATGGCAACCTCCGGCGCAGATAATGTGAGTTTTCGCATTAATTCAGACATGCTTCAGAAAGAGGAGAGCAAGAGAGACGGTGGGAGAGAATGATGACTAAATAGTGACACAGAGCAGAGCTGATGGCTTCCAATCAGAGAAACCATCAGATGAGTTCACTTTGAAACGACAGCCTTGGTAAATATGAGGCACAGTGGTGAAGATAAATGCCCTCTTTGAAGCCATACATTACAACTCTCAGAGACAGGAATTAGCCTGTCGCATGCAGAGCTAACCTTGAAAGACAGATTTTGAATCAAGCTGCCGCTGTCTGACGAATGCTGCGGTGACATGAAAAATAATGTCTTGGGTTCTCGGTTTTTAAAGCATAAATAATTGTTCTTGAGTCGCATTATTGTGTCACATTAAAAGTGGAAATTCTGTCATTTATTTTCCTTTAATTTTGTAAGATGTCCTTTCTTTGGTTTAAAAAAAAAAAAAATTTAATCAGTCTAAAGAAACAGACTTTTAGTCATGCGAACATCAAATATCTGTGTCACAGCTGGTCAAGGAGGCTGACACATGGGTTCAATCAAACAGGCAAGTATTTATTCACAACTCAAAAGGAAAGGCTTCCAGGAAAAACACAAACTGAAAATAGCTACAGAAGCACTCAAAGAGGCTCATCTTAAAATGTCCTTGCAGGTGGTGAACCGGATGACCAAGACTGACAGGTTGAGACCAGCATGGGAAGCTTGAGACCAGGTGGTGAGTGTTTGGAGTAAGCATGCAGGTGTAGTGGTTTAGGTGTGAGTGATCATGACAGTGCAGGCGAGTAGCAAGAGGAATGCTGGGAGATGCAGTGTCTTGGTGTGGCTGAAGTCATTAGTTGAGGTGACTGGACCAGAGGTGGCGGTGTCATTACCCCCTCCCCAAGGAGTGGCTTCCAGACGCTCCAACACAGAGACAGACACATGTTGGGAAAAAATAAAAAAAAACAATAAAAAAGCCGCCACTCCAGACTGTAGCATGGAAACTGGATTCTCTGGGATCGGAAATGGCCTTCGCGGCCTTGACTGGAGGACTGGATCAGGAACACTGGAGAAGGCTCTGGGAAGGTGGCCAGTGGGCTTGACAGAGGAACAGCTCATATGACTGAAGTTAGTGGAAGAGAAAAGGCTTTTTTCACTGATCTGATGGGTTGTGCAGGGTTGTAGATCTTGGCTCCCAGGTTAGTGCTGTAAGAAGTTCGTCCCAGAGTACAGGTAAGCATGAGGCAGAATTTTGTGGGCTACCAGGCTGGAGTGGATTGGGTTACCAGTGACTGATTGTGATGGGTTTCATCTATGGCAACCTCCCAGCTAGAATACCTGGTCAATAAATGGAGTAAGAGAACATGGGTTATATGATAAGGAAACCTGCTTCGACAGACGATTATAGATTCCAAGCCAGAACAGAATCTTCAATGTTCTCTCACTCCAGGGCACAAGATGAGCAAGATCGATAAACTCCACATCCATACTCAATTGGGCGACCATCTTGTGTATGGGTATGAAGTAATGCAGCAGAATCCAATGAGAAAGAACTCATTGTTGATTGTATGGTCTGGTCTTCTGTCACAGCTGGTCAAGGAGGCAGACACATGGGTCCAATCAAACAGGCAAGTATTCACAATTCAAAGGAAAGGCTTCCAGAAAAAAACAAACTGAAAATAGATGCAGAAACTGTTAAACTACTTATCTTAAATGTTCCTTCTCTTGTAGGTGGTGAATCAGATGAACAAAACTGACAGGTAGGTTGAGACGAGAATGGAAAGCTTGCAACCTCATGACCAGCCAGTGAATGTTTGGAGTAAGTGTGCTTATAAAGGATGCATGTAAGTGGATGCAGGTGTAGCTGGTTAGGTGTGAGTGATCATGACAGAGTGCAGGTGAGTAGCAAGAGGTTCCAGTCCAGTTGGTGGCACCATAAGTTGGCATGTCAACCGCCAATAAACGATACAAGAAGAAGAAGAAGAAGCGTAGCAAGAGGGATGCTGGGAGATGTGGTGTGTTGGTGTGGCTGAACTCGTGCATGTGTTGAGATGACTGGACTGGAGGTTGCTGTGACAGTCTGAGATTTTACATCGTAGTTGGTGTATGATGACAGAATTATAAATTTTTGGGGTAAACAGTCCCTTAAAATAGTTTGATCTTACACAATCTTAACTATACTAATGCTGTCCAACAATTAATGCGTGATTAATTGCATACAGAATAAAAAGGTTTTGTTTGCATAATATATGTGTGCTGTGTGTACAGTGGGTACGGAAAGTATTAAATTGTTATATTGCAACTATTTGCTGAAATTCATTTATTTCCATCATTAATGTACACAGAGCACCCCATACTCACAGAAAAACACAGAATTGTTGACATTTTTTCAGATTTATTAAAAAAAAGAAAAACTGAAATATCACATGGTCCACAGTATTCAGAGACAGAATTGTGGCAAGGCACAGATCTGGCCAAGGTTACAAAAAAATTCTCCTGCACTAAAGGTTCCTAGTGGCCTCCATAATCCTTAAACTGGAGATGACCAGACCCCTTCCTAGAGCTGGCCGTCCGGCCAAACTGAGCTATTGGGTGGAGAAGAGCCTTGGTGAGGGAGGTAAAGAAGAAACCAAAGATCACTGTGGCTGGGCTCCAGAGATGAAGTCGGGAGATGGGAGAAAGTTGTAGAAAGTTGTAGAAAGTCAACCATCAGGCCTTTATGGCAGAGTGGCCCGACGGAAGCCTCTCCTCAGTGCAAGACACATGAAAGCCTGCATGGAATCTACTAAAAAAACACTCCAAGATGGTGAGAAATAAGATTCTCTGGTGTGATGAGACCAAGATAGAACTTTTAGGTCTTAATTGTAAGCTGTATGTGTGGAGAAAACCAGGCACTGCTCATCACCTGTCCAATACAATCCCAACATTGAGGCATGGTGGTGGCAGCATCATGCTGTGGGGGTGTTTTTCAGCTGCAGGGACAGGACAACTGGTTGCATCTTTCCCAAAAAGACTCAGGTCTGTATTAGATCAAAGGGTACTTCTACTACTGAATACTTAGGACCAAGTGATATTTCGTTTTTTTTCTTTTTAATAAATCTGCAAAAATGCTGTGTGTACATTAATGAGAAAAAAAAATAACTGATTGATTTTAGAAAATGGCTGCAATATAACTGTCATGTCCCTAGACTGTTGTTGTTTTCATTCCCCATGTGCTCTGTCTCTGTGTGACCTAGTTTCAGTGATTGTGTGATTATGTTCAGGTGTGTCATGCTCGTTAGCCTTCATTGCCCTCCCTTTATAAGTTCTCCTCAGTCCTGTGTTTAGTGTCTGGTATTAATGTTATTTTGTGTGTGTCCGGTATTAAAAGGATTGTTGATTGTGAATTGGAATCGGAATTTCTGTTCGTTTGCTCCTGCATCACACATCCGTAAGTATAACAAAGAGTGAAACATTTAAGGGAGTCTGAATATTTTGTTAACCACTGTATATGGATTGTGTATAAATGCACAGATGCATGCACATTATTGGATTTATCGTTTACATCTTCCTAGCCAGTTCACACCTCTCTTTCACACATTTTCTCTTTAATTACTTGCACAGTAATTAATAAATGTCTTTGAGTTATCACCATACACAGGGCCTTAACTCTCAAGTGAAAACCTGTCATTCTTCACGACCATGTGAACAGTTTGTATGTGCGCATTAAATAATTTCATACCTTTTTCATAATGGATGCTTTCAACCTAGCAGCCTGTGGGAGAGTGATCATTACGATCATTAAAATGTTTTTTTTTCCATTTGACTGAATCTCACATAGATGCATGACTGAAGTATGATGGTTGCAAGGTGTTTCTACATCTATGTATCTTTCTCATTTACGCAGTCAGATGTTATGTAAGGCAGTAAAAGAGAAACATCATTAAGCCACTGAGGCAATGAATTTGAGCCAAATCCAAACGTATATTATCCATTTTTCTTTTATGCCAAAAATCATTAGGATATTAAGATAATCTTCCATGAAGATATTTTGTACATTTACTACCATAAAAATATCTACAACTTTAACAGATTTTCAAAATATTTAGATTTTTTTGGTCACTCAGATTCCAGATATTCAAATAGTTCCGCCAAGTATGTCTTGTCCTAACAAACCATACATCAATGGAAAGCTTATTTAAATTTCAACTAACAAATTTCATGGCTTTAGCTTTTGATATTTTGAGTCTAAAAATTATATATCAATTAAATATTGTCTTCATAAATAAACATCTGACGACTTCTGAATTCTTGACAAGTTATGAACGCTTTTGATATAAAGTAGTATACACGCTTTTGATTTTGAGTAGTATTAAATCAAAACGCATTGTTTGAATTTAACCATAAAAAAAAAAACATTAAGTGTAAAAAAAAAGTTGTTTTCGTAGATACATGGGAATGAAAAAGCCCATTCTGTCTCACTTGACCTTTCTGCCCTGCCCGTCTTATCTTGACATTTGTGTTTGTGTAGCTGAAATGGCCAGTGTGACCTTCAGCTCTGATACAGACAGTGTGGTGACAGGTGGCAGACCCTCAGGACACAGAAAGACACCTTCAATGCAAACAAGCTGGTGTCCCAGCTCCCGCTTTCATAACATCCATCAAACAATGATAAATATCTCAACGTCCTCCATTCACAGGGACGTCGCAGACCTTGCCATGAGATATGAACACAATACTGAAGCATTTGCTTTGTGATGACACCTTTTTGTGATATATCTTGAATGGCTCTTTTTGCTTTACTAGTGTTACTTATCTACATGTGGTTTAGATACTATTCCAGATTTTAAAGGTGTTTTTCCTTTTAAAGTTTTATGGCAGTAAACAAATTTAAATACAAGGTGTTATTCCACATTATAAACTAGTTTCTTTAGGATTGAGTTATTTGTAATAATCGTTAATGCCAAAAAGGGATAGTTCACCCATGTTCACAAAAAAAGCAACCCTAGAATGCTCTGCAATAAGTTTCATCCAAGATGGTGGATTGAGTCTGGTCGGTATCTACATATGCTGTTGATATTTGAACATCCCTTTAGATTCTTTAAGCTCCAAGAGAAACTTCCAAAATAAAAAAAAGGCACTTGTCACATCTGGTTAAGGAGGCAGACACATAGGTTTAGTCAAAAAGGTAAGTATTTATTCACAACTCAAAAAGGAATGAAGCCCACCAGGGCGGAGCATGCAAATCTGGAGCATAAACAGATTAACGATTACCTCATTGATCTCTAGGACAGAAGCAGGCACTGGAGCAGACTTCGACAGCTCCCAGACTGGAGCTGTTTCGGAGGAGACGGATTTAACTCTCGAGCGGATTCTGAGAACTCCCAGACAGTGTGGAAACTGGATTTACGGGGACCAAGATCAACATTGAGGACTGGATTCTTGAATTGGGAACAGCACTCCAGGCCGTGACTGGAGGACTGGCTTCCCTGGGATCAGGAACTGCACACCCAGCTGTGAATGTGGAACAGGATCCACGGGGGAAAATCAGGAACAGCACTCCTGACTACTACTGGCTCAGGAACTAGACTCTCAGGGTTAGGGGAACGGCACTCCTGGCTATGCCTGGCAGAATGGATTCTCAAGGTTAGGGAACGGCACCACTGGCCGTGACCGGCAGACTGTAGTCTCAGGGTTAGGAAACGGCCTTCCTGGACGTCACGAAGGAACTGGATCCACTTAGGTAAGGATGCACGTATGTGGGGCTGGCACTGGACACCACTCAGGAGGAGCAGGCTCCGGCGAGCACTCTTGCAGCGTTGGCATCAGACGCCGCTCTTGCAGAAGGCAGATTCTTAGGCAGTATTTATTCACAAATCAAAGGAATGGCTTCAAGGCAAATCATGAACTGAAAATAGGTGCAGAAGCAGTAAAAACAGGCTTATCTTAAATGTCCTTCTTTTCTTTCTCTTGTAGGTAGTGAACCGGATGACCAAGACTGACAGGTAGGCTGAGCCCAGGATGGGAGACTTGCAACCTCAAGACCAGAGAGTTAGTGTTTGGAGTAAATGTGCTTATAAAAGATGCAGGTAAGTGGATACAGGTGTAGCTGATTAAGTGTGAGTGATCATGACAGAGTGCAGGTGAGTAGCAAGAGGGATGCTGGGAGATGTAGTGTATGTAGGTGACTGAACTCGTAGATGTGTTGAGGTGACTGGACTTGTGACTGTGACAACTTTAAGCTCCTCTGTGGTCTGCCCTTTTTTAAAAGAGAAAAGATCTTAGAACAATTATTCAGCTGGCATTTTAAAAAGATTTGGCATTCTGAGAATTCTCTGTGGATATGATTCAGAGCTAATGTGGAAAAATATGCAAGCTCAGGAGAAGCCATATCTGATCTATAATAATGGGAATTATGAGCGATTTGTCTTTTGGCCACATTTCTAGTTATGGATATTTTCTTAAAGTAGCAATATCCATCCAGAAATAGCAATTCATCTAATTTTACTGGAAACATTTCATCTCCAAGTAGGTCCCTTCAAATAATTTATCAAATATGCTCAGTTATTTTTACTGATTGACATGAATGGGAATATTTGAAATTGTAGCTATGTCCATCCGCACTCAAGAACATAAAAGCACTCTTTAAAAGAGTAATGAGACCTTTAGGGAATTTCTGTCCATACTATTTTTAAAGCACAGGCATTGATGTCTGTATTCATTGTGACCAAATGGTATCAGGATTCAAAGGATCCCCAAAGAAGGAAAAGAATACGAGATGGGAGGAAATGTTTTTGCATTTTCTCATAGACGTTCTGCGTTCCCTTAGAAAACATTTTATCTATAAACTTTTGACTTTTGTTCTCTTCCATTCGCTCACATAACATTTGCATTTGCTCACAAAATGTTTACGCTGTCGTAAGAAACTTTGCGTAGTTTTGCGTTTCTGGAGTGTTTTTGTTTCTTCTCGCAAAACTATTATTATTATTATTATTATTTATGCATATGCTCTCAATAGTTGTGCATTTCCCAAAGATATTTTACATTGATTCGATCACAACACATTTCTATTCGCTTACAAAACCTTTGTACTTCCCAGAGAAAATTTACGTTTGCAAAACGCAAAATCTTTGCAAGTCGCTAAGGCTGCAGTTATGTTTCACTATTTGTGAACCAATTCCAATTTTGTCCTCTCATGTGGCCCAGATCGGATAAGACCCATGAACACATAAGCAGAAAAAAAGAGCATATGGATTCCAATATTCTCAGACTGGTTTTAGGCCTCGTTTGGATGTGGAAATAAATCAGATACGTGCATTTGCATCTATGTAAGCTGACAGACTGGATATTCCCCGGTGAATGTGAGCCATCCGTCACTGACAAAAAAAAAAAACAACAGTTGGTGATTGATGTTGATTCAGGTGGACACTTTTCCGGGCAGGGTTGCCAAATCTTTGGTTTACCTGTAATTGGGCTACTTTTACACTGTTGCCATGGGTTGTTTTTCTGTCTGGGGGTTAAAACAATCTCCTCCTTCCGCGGAATGTGATTTTGAGAGAGAAAACCTGATGGAGGGAAAAACCACACACACACACACAAAAGGCGAATGGGCAAGTTTTGATTAGTTATTTGACTGCTTTTGTTTAACACACTTGGCAACCCTGTTTTGGAGTAAATTCTTCTAGCTTGGGTTGTTTTGTCAAGCATATAGCGTTAATGCAGATACAGGATAAAGTATAGCAATTCAACTGAAATTATCCAGAAAAGTAATAAATACATTGGTAAAACAGGATGTGACATCTGTGACTCAACTTTAGTTTTGCAACGCTACAAGAATACATATTTGAGTTCCTCGAGTACACCTTTAGATATCTAATGGGTATTTTGTGACGGGACACCTACTATGGAGATGCATACACATGTGAAGTCCACAAGACCTTATATTGTAAATATCAGATTTCAGAATTGTGTTCACCAACATCCTCTTTGTTGCATCTTGACAAACCTTTCAAAATTTCGAAATGCATTTTGTTGCAAAATGTGGGAACGATTGGCATAATGAGTGTTGATGTTTTTCAGAAAAAAAGGTGACCATGAATCACCCTCTTTATCGAGCCCATCCAATCCATTTTCCAACAGTAAATTTTCACTGGTGCAGAATGAGCTGACATTTTCAATTAATTCTCTATAGGAGCTAGGGGCAGGATTGCTCAGGAGATAGACAGCAAGGCAGAACAAGTAGTCAGAGCATCAAAAAGTTGGGAAATACCAAAGTTATGTAAAAATAAATGAGCGTGAAATTCAGTCAGTGTGTGGTGATTACAGAATTAAGTCGTATCTGTCTGTATCGGTCAGGGGAACAAAAGCCTTTTGTGTATTGCCCGTAAATGTAAGAAATCAAACCGAAATGTCCCATACTCTGAAGTAGACTCTGATTGGTCTTGCACACGTTTGGATGAAACCTTCATATTAGCTTCTTATTTGTCTAAGTTGACCAGTTGGTGGCACTGTTGAGTTTGGTTCCAGCCTCTGTGCGAAACCCTGAGCTCAAGGCAGGACAGAGACACAAACATTATTTAGTATCTGGGTCATGTGAAATAATATAATTTCACTGGCCAGGGAAAATATTTATCAAATTGTGTGAGGCTCACATGGCGTGTAGGTGTGAAACAGAAAGAAAAGGACTATGATTACAGCGTGAGTAGATAAAATCAACCCTAAAACAGGCTCTAACAAGTTATCGATAACCCTGTGTCAAGTTGTTGACAGGCTTTCACAACATATTTGTGACTTCAAATGGCAAAACTGACAGGCTAATTTGTACACGTCAACCGTTTAAAGAGTTCCAGGTGGATTTTTGACCAGCCAACCCTGAACTCCCAAGTTTTGTACATGGATATGCTCCATTAGCCTTTATTATATTTTGACAATGTCGTTCCTCTTTGAATGCGAAAGAGCTATCAACATCTGCAGCAGATTAGCTGTGCCATGCTAACTGCCATACAATGGCTGACTAGGCTATGCTAACTTGGGTAAATGACTAATATCCTTAAGTAAATAAAATGATAAGAAGATAAGTAAAAAGAACATTCTTAGATAGCGTCTTAGAAATGTTGCCTAATTTGTATGGTTTTGGAACATTTTCATTACAAGTGTAAATGTCATGTGGTGAAACCATCAAGAAAAAACATATTTTCAACATGTGAGTGTATTTTTAAAACCAGTGTTTTTTCAAGGTAAAATGTATAAAGGATCAACGTTATATTAATACAAGACACAATTAATACAAGATTCATTATTATTAAGTATTTTGTAGGGTTATGCCATATGACATTTTATTACCTTGTTGTGAAAAGTAATCAGTAATTTTAGAAAACGCGTTGACTTTGACCCACTGATTTGAATGTTGTAATTTATTGTTATTCAATATTTGTTATTTTATTTTTAGTTAGAAAAAGAAAATGAATAATACTAAAAGGTTCTACCAAAGTACAGGTTTTCAAGGAAAAAAAAGTTGAATGCATTGAGAGAATATTTTCAATTGTTCTCTGATATGTACATAGAAGGTATGTAGCTTAGGTAAGGGGGAAAAA
>JAUMHQ010000051.1:10744565-10757222 GCA_032361165.1 Enteromius paludinosus | reverse complement strand
TATTTATATGCGATTAAAATGCGATTAATTTCGATTAATTAATTACAAAGCCTCTAATTAATTAGATAATTTTTTTTTATCGAGTCCCGACCTATACATGTAAATATTTTCAAAATATATACTGTATGTGTGTTCATTTATGTATACATAATAAATATACACAATACACTCACATATATAACACAAACTGTGAATTTGATTAATTGCAATTAATCATTTGACAGCACTATTTTAAAGTTTATTTTGCCATAAATACCAAACAGGCTTAAATCTAAATTTAATTAAATCAGTCAGGGAGGCACACAAATGGCACTTGTTTACTAAAATGATATGAGGTCTAATATAGGATGCGTTTCTTTCTGATCAAATAATCTTATATAAATATCTTACCGGGCCAGCTGGTTGAAGATTATTAAATTAGCATGCAGGGACCTGCCATGATCTCGTAAATGCAGCTCAGTATTTATGAAGCCATTTGTTTTACTCCACCACTTTTTTATTTGAATAGCTCAGTAGATGAATCCCCCTTTAAAGCATCCATAGAGGACATCTGTTCTAGTTTGTACAGTGAACGATGAATATTATATTCCATAAGAAGTTCACAGGCAGCACCTGCCTTTATTTAATCTAACATAATGTGCAATTTATGAAAACTTTAAGCAGGCGGACTGAAGGATGCTATATCTGTGTGTGTGATTTGTGTTAAAGACCAGGATGTTAACCCTGTCACGTCTCTGTCAGCATTCCTGAGTGCTCTGAGTAAACTGACAAAAGGAGTTTCCTGAATCAGAAAAGAGTTACTTGCACTTTAGTATATCTCTTTTCCATTTCTCCTGCTCTTTCTGGTGGTCCATCAGAAGCTGTGGTGCTGAATACATCTGAAATATGAAATACTTCTGGCCCCCCTTGAGGTTAAAGCAAATTGTATTGCTCAGCTGGTCTTTTATAGATCACAAGGCATAAGGAAGCTTCTAGCTATGTTTATTTTAGATATCTCAGATGTTTCTCCTAGAATTACTTTTTTGGAGACATTAGAATATACACATTTGAGACAAGTGTTGGCTACACAGTGGAAGCATACAGGTATAAATTGAAGATTTTGATGAGAAATCCTTTTTGATTTGACTTCTGAAAAGAGTATTTTCAATTTCTCTTAACAAGAGGACACATGTGAGATGAAAGGGGTGTCTTCTGATCCCCTGATGTTTTCAAGCAAAAGTCTCCATTTTATCTCCATATCACTGCTCTCTATGAGAAAGAACTGAGATGTCATTTGTGATTTTTCAGTTTTTATCTCTTCACATCTTCTCACCCCAGCATTGAGCGTGTGCCTCCAGTAGGAGGTGTTACTGAGTCACGGTCGAGCAGAGAGGAGAGCCTCTTCGTATGTATAAAAAGACTTTGTTGATGAGAGGAAATGGGAAAAAAAGGAGGGAAAGAGGCTGTGAGTGAATGAGAGAACATGGCCAGAGTTTTAATGAGAGAGAAAGTGAGGGAAAGATGAAGAGAAAATCAAGAGATGGGATGCAGAGAAAGTCAGCCAAACGGATGGATGTCAAGATAGATAAACAGAAAGAGAAAGAATGGAAGAAACAGAGAGGGAGATGAAAAACATATGGGGATGCCAATAGATGCCACTTCATGAATCTTTCATCTCAGTTATTGAACTACTCACAAGGAAATCATTTGTAGCGGCATCTAGACAGAATCTCTTCATCTTTTTTTCTTACAAAAATCAACACAAACAATAAAAAACTGGAAAATAAGTGTAAAAGGTATTTTCATCTTCACGCCTCACCTCATGCTTGAAATTTGAGTTGTGTCATTTTGTTTTAGTGTAGAATGAAAACATAAAAAACAATCACTTTTGGAAAAAAGTAATAAAAGGAAATTGAAGAGCACATGTGTCAACAATCTGAATTGAAGAACAAAAAATCTAATAAAAATAAATATATATCTATAAATATTGGGTCTCATTCACTAATAATTGCGTATGTTTTTCGTATTTATACACACATTTGAACATCTCACGAAAACTTTCTGCCTAATTTTTAGAGCAGCATCAGATAGTCAATATGTGACTATTAAAGGTCTAAAACAAACAGAGAAAAATGTACAAAAAAGTGCTTAATGTTGAATCCATGAGGATAAAAACTACAGTAAAGTGTGTGCATGAGAAATAGCATAGTTGTGTTTAACCTTTATATTGGCTTTGGCAGGAATTCCTCTGAGACTGTGGCCTCTTTTAAAGCGTGTCCTTTCTCACAAATAGTGCACATGAAAGAAGGGCACAAGTATAACCCTTAATTTGATGAATAGGGTAATCTCCCAGAGTTTAGTTTAAAGGTTAGGAAGAACCCTGGATCCTTTTCAGGAACTCACACTGCGTCAAAACGCTATGGGAACGCCTTCAGCTTGACCACGCTCTGAATCTGCTGTAAAATCTGTCCAACAGAAGGTCAAGGCGTCACCCGCGGCTGATGTCATAGACCGGGAGCTTAAGAGCACGTGCGGAGAAGCGAACGCCAGCCTTCATTCTTTCAGCAGCGCTCTCTGTGTGTCTGTCAATAGTTCTTTCTCTGTGAAAGTTTAAAGAGTTAGGAGAGTGAAAATATGAGTAACAAGTTGTTTGTTAAGTGTGTTACTCCTTGTGGTTGCTACCTTTTGCATTTACATCAGGTATGTTTAGGTGTTTTGGAGAGGAGCATGCGGCAGCCGCTCTCGAGGGAGAGGACTGCCTGCATTGCATACAACTCTCTCTGGCCACTCTCCACTCTTGGATGGCTCTCTTTGTGGATAGAGCCTTCGTTAGGGTTCCCACATGCGGATGCCGCGCTGCTGCCGCGGCGGCATAGCAGGTCATGCTGGCATGTGCTGCACACTACTGGTGGTTACAGGCATGCCAGAAAAACCTGCTGAATGAGCCAGCTCCTCAGAAGGAAGAAGCCCAGGTGTAGAAGCACCGCGAGCGGCTACTTCTCCCCGGGCAGGCCAATCCATGGGGCATACATCTTCCTCCGAGGAGGTTGATGTTGTCAGCGTGGACAGCCAGCCATTTCCATCAGTCACCCCGCTATGAGGTTTTTTTAAGAGGAGGTGACTCGCGCTGTTGAGAGGCTCAGTTTAGAGTGGCCTGAAGCACCACAGGCTGAGCAATCTGGCTGGATGAACGTGAGAGGAGTGGTTTTTGCTGCAGCAGCACACAGCATCCGCTTTTCTTCTTCATTCCCTGCTCTCTTCATGCTCCTCAGCCCTCTCTGGGATGCATCTTAGGGGGGCTGGGGTGCGCACTTTCCCCGAGGGGGTTGTTGCAGTGGTCTGTTCCGCACCCTGTCGGCGAGCCGGAGGCTGGAGAGGCTGGTTCCCCTGGTAGAGTATTTGGCGGCGCAAATGCGTCTACTAAGTATATATCAATGGGTCCTGAGTATCGTGAGGGGCAAATAATGTATTCAGTTCAGGCGTCTGCCGTCTTGCAACAGTGGGACTCTTCCCTTTGTGGTGGGTCTCGTTCAGGCTCTGGTGCTGCCTTCGTGGTTCCAGGCATGGATGGAGGGCTGAGACCTGTTTTAGATCTCAGGCAACTGAACCGTTCAGTCAGTCAACTGGAGTTCGGAAATGCTTATACTAGAAAAAGTTATGTTCCAAATCAGGTCAGAGGAATGGTTTGTTATGATAGATCTACTTTGATAGAGTACTTTATGTACAGACCCATCCTTCTTATAGGAAGTGCCTGGAGATTGCATTCTGGATAAAGCTTACCAATATCGGTCCTTCCCTTCGGTCTCACTCTGTTGCTTTTTTCAAATGTAGTAGATGTGGCTCAATTGCAGAGCAAGGCTAACAGGCATTGGGATGCCATCCTCGCTCACTTGAACGTTTGGGGCTAAGATTAAATGCCAAGAAAAAGTGTACTTTCTCCCATTCAGAGGACCACTTATCTGGGTGTGGCCATTCACTGACTTTCAAGTTCTCTCAAAGACTGATAGGCCTAATAGCAGCAGCAACTAGCATGATTTCGCTAGGCTTGCTGTACACTAAACCTTTCCAGTGATCGGAAACAGGGGTTTTCTCTGAGGGGAATTCCCCTCATATGATTAAGGTATCCTGACGGTTTATGCGAGCCTTGGTTATGTGGAGGGACCCTGAGTTCCTAAGATTGGGCCTGGTCTTGGGGATTCCGTGTCGTGCTGACGGCCGACGCATCCATAACCAGTTGGAGGGCGGCCATGAGTGGCTTCTCGGCCCGTGGTCTGTGGAGTGGTCACCATTTCTCTGGTGTAAACTGCTTAAAGATGCTGGTTGTGTTTCATGTCATGAAACACTTTCTCCTAGATCTAAGAGATTGGCATGTGTTAGTTTGAAAGCTGACGACATGACTTCGGTCTTTTATATCAACCACCAGGGAGGTCTGTGTTCGCGCCCCTTGTGCAAGCTGGCGTACCAGATCCTGGTGTGGTCCTTGAGCAGTTTCCTCTCGTTGAGAGTGGTCTATGTTCCGGGACATCTAAGCACGGGGGCTGAGGCCCGGGGAATGGAGGCTTCATCCAGATGTCATACAGTGAATCTGGACAGTCTTCTATAAGGCGGAGGTGGACATGTTTGTGACTAAGGAGAGTGCACAATGTCCCCTCTGGTTCTCTCTAGTTCATCCAGCTCCATTGGGCTTGAATGCTATGACGCAGCATGGCCGAGGCTTCGTCTGTACGTCTATAATAAATATACGTCAATAATTCTGCTCTCTTGGGTGTTCTGGAAATAGTCCCCCAGAATGCGGTCAGCCTAATTCTGGTAGCACCATTCGGGCCAGGACGAATATGGTTTGCGGACCTGATCTCCTTCCTCGATGGAGGCAGACCAGGAAAATCTGCATTGTCTGTGTCCACTGTGAGCACTAAATACCTACATTTGCAGGTCTGCTCTTTGGAGGAAGTCGGACCAATTGCTGGGTTGCTTCGGTCCTCCTTGTCATGGTTTGCCTGCATCCAGGCAGACCCTGATCAGGTGAGTTGTGGATGCTATTTCTAAGTCTTATGAGTCTGCGGGTCTCCCCTCGCCGATGGGAGTCAGAACTCACTTGACTAGAGGTGTGGCGGCCTCAAAGGCCTTCTTAAAAGGTGTCTCGGTTCTGGACATCTGCTAGGCAGTAGGTCGGTCTTCCCCTCTGACCTTTGTCAGGTTTATGGGCTTGACCTTCTAGCTATCCCAGGCTCAGTTAGTTGTGCTGCTTCCACACTAGGCAGGGACTTGTGGGTCTGGGAGCGTGGGTATTTCGTTCCCATAGCATTTTGACGCAGTGTGAGTTCCTGAAAAGGAACGTCTCGGGTTATGAATATAACCCTAGTTCCTCTAAGTAACGAGACACTGCTTCAACAGCCACAGCCACAGCATCCCTGCCAGCGCTTGCTTCATTCTTGAGGCTGGCGTTCGCCTCTCAGCTCGTGCTCTTAAGCTTCTGGTCTATGACGTCACCTGCAGGTGACCCCTTGACCTTTTATTGGACGGATTTCACAGTAGATTCATAGCGTGGTCACGTTGAAGGCATTCCCATAGCGTTTCGACGCAGTGTCTCATTCCTTCAAGGAATTAGGGTTATATTCATAACCCCGAGACGTTTTGCAGGACAATGTTTGTACGATGTTTCACCTGGACTATATTGAAGATCTAAAAAAGAATATGAGGAATTTACATTACCATAGTTACTTTATACAAGATGAATGTTGTCAAGCAAGCGTGAATCTGATAAGGCAGTCGGGAATGTCTATCATTGATTCCAGCCTAGCAGCATCTCCCTTGAGGATTTTTGGCTGCCGTTGTGTGTGGTGCTCAAATAAAGGCATCATTTGAAGTGAGGCTAATCTATTTTGACTGTTTTCTGCTAATGAGGTGAAATTAACTGCCCCTTCAATCCCACATGGGTCATGACTTTATCTGCGCTGTGTGAATTACAGAAATGTAAACAGATCTTAGTCACATCACAAGCACCGAAAGCAGAGTTAAAGGTGAAGTGTGTCATTTTTTAGATGTTTTAAATGATTTCTTCTTGGAGTATTTGGAGATGTGTACATTCAAACAGCATACATTTAAATTATCATACTTGACTAGCCTGACACAGCACCATCAGCCAATAGTAGGAGTTTGTGGAGGGGCTATCTGTTTGCTCAACCAATGGGAATCTAGGGAGAAACCTGTTTCGAAAAATTCTTCATTTTTGCAGTTGATTGGCAGTAGTTCAGAAATAGTTAGATTTTAATTAGGAGTATGGAAATGTAATTATTTGGAGATATTGGGACATCTTTTTCCTTTACTAACAAAAGCAGGCTTTTTCTTTTAGAGGAAGTATACCAAAGTAAAGAGCACAGAATGCAATTTAGAGGTTGTAATTAATGCTTTCTTGTGTGTTTTATTCTTCTTGTGCCAATAAGATGGTAAATGTAGTTTCCTTCAGTGCTGTTGTCTCATACTTGGTTAGTATTTTCTACACAAAACTGTGCAAGTGAATTCTATAAATATTCACAAATCAATATACTGCGACCAATGAACTTCTACCATGATTCTTCAGTTGACTCACCTGCAAAAATGAAGCAAAAAGGTCTGTAGAAATATCTGACATTACTACTTGAAGAACTACTATTGATCTGTCCAGACCAGAAGTGCCTCTCGTGAAAGATGTTTAGGCTTTTTTTTTAAAGAAAGCTTATTTTAATGCCATTTCTTCGGCATTTCCATAAGGGTGTTGTACAAAGGATTTAATGCATGAATTCATAAAACTTTGCAGTTTTAAAGCTTTACTTTTTCTTTGTCAAATTACATTTAAAAAGAAAATCAAACTCAAAAATGATCATACACTTAATACAATTTCAAAGAAAGAGACGCACAAAACACACAATTACTTATAAGACAATATGACAAAATCCTTAATGTTTTTTATGACTGTAACACTTATTGTTGCAGTTTTGTTTGGAGACACAACAATTTGTTTTTATATTTATATAGTGCTGTCAATTTATTAATCGTGATTAATCGCATTCTAAACTATATTTACATAATATATGTACATGTACTGTGTATTTTTATTAAACACACACAGAGTACATATTTTTTAAATATTTACATGTATCTCAGCGCTGTGTGAATTATATGGTTAATATAAGCATAAAATGTTTTTTTCTTAAATATATACATGCAAGTGTTTGCATTTTTATATACCAGGGTTGCTCAAATCTTACCCTGGAGGTCCGATGCACTGCAGAGTTTGGATCTAACCCTAATCAAACACACCTGAGCATGCTAATCAGTGTCTTAAGGATCATTAGAAAACACAGGTAGGTGAGTTTTATAAGGGTTGGAGCTAAACTGTGCAGTGCATCAGACCTCCAGGGTAAGATTTGAGAAACCATGTTATATACATACACACACACATATATTATGTAAACATTTTTTTTTGTATGCTATTAATCACAATTCATTGTTTGACAGCACTAATTTATATAAATTTATTCATCTATTTTTGTGTATTTCTTTTTTATCTTTTTTTTTTTATCTGTGCTTCAGCAGATTTTAGAAATACACCTGTATGACACAGCTGAGCTGTTTTAGAGCATTACTTTAATTAATTCATGCAAATGGTGCATGAGAAACTGGCAGTATTTGTGTTATTGTACCGATACAAGCATCATCATGACATTTAGTCGTACAACACCTTTCATCTGTTCAGCAAGCCACCTCTGTATCTTATTAATCTACCAGCGTGTGTTTATGAGAGTTTTTGAGAGCATGCTTCAGAAACTGTCATGCTTTCTGATTACTTCTAATTATTTATCTGATTTGGTGGAACTTGCCTGCTTTGCATCGTGGTGTGTTTGTTTGCGGTAACAAACGAGCGCGTGGAGGGAATCAGGCTGCCGTTGCGAGCATTACAGAGGAACATCAATTAGATGATGCTCAGCAGGCGTGAGGTTCAGCGATTGAATTGATTTCATCTGCATATAGATGATAGGTGATTTACACCCTCTCTTACTGATGAGACCCGCCACACACACTTCAACACGCCCCTCAGGTAGTGCGTGAGTGTTTGATGAACTGAGAACGAATGTAGATTCATATCTAAATCCATTTAATGCTTCCTGGCATTCTAAGAACAAATAACTATGCATTAATGTATGTGTGTTATTTCCTGAAAGCTGATGGGCCATTTGGGTGACATTTCTTGATTTAATAACAAGTGTGTGTTTATTGATCCCTCCGCACAAGATCCATAATGCACCTCGCTTTGCTTTCAGTATTGAACTAGGCTTGATTGAGATGAACTTGAAAGGTGTATTATTTTGAAAGCAGTTATTTTATAAATTATTTTGAAAGAGAAAATTGGTTGTGAATATGGATAGATAATACATAAAAAATGAATGGGACTGAGATAACCAGAAAGAAAGATTAGCATTGAATAGCTTAAAGGGATCATAGGATGTTGCTAAAAAAGAACATTATTTTGGGTATTTGGTATAATGCAATGTGTTTATGTGGTTTAAGGTAAAAAAAACAAACACATTATTGTTTCTCCTCTAAGCCCTCGCCTTCCTGAAACAGGTCGATTTGTACAAAGCTCATCAGTCTAAAAAAAGCGAGGTGTGCTTTTATTGGCCAGCTATCCAGTATGTTGTGCTTGGCCGAATACCACAAGTGTGTAACGGAAATGCTACTCCTTTTATCATAACGTGATGATACAAAAACAATAAAATCTCATAAACAAGGCATTTGCTGCATCCAGTGGGTGCTGTAAATACAACTTAATAACTGATTTCTAGTTGTGTCTTCTTTTGGAAGTACAAACGATGTTTCCACAGCGTCTCCAGAACATGGCGCCAGCAGCAACACTACAGCAAAAATAATAGCGCAGCCGTAAACAGTTGGACTCACAGATATTAGGGCTTTTTTTTTAACAGATCAACATTGTAAATCACCATCCACTTTTGCTATATGTATGAAACATAGCAGCTTGAACACTATTTTTTAATATTCTTCTTTAGTGCTTCATGGATTGTAAAACATTATGGAGGTTTGGCTCCACTTTCCTATTTGGTTGATCTTTCCATTTAAGTAAAGTCACATACACTCACACACTTTACGCTTTCAGCGGCCATGCAGCCTACCGAAATGCCACATAAATCTCTACGGACAAAATATTGGAGATGGAGTGTTCTGCTAGGTTTAGAGAAACCTTGAGGATAAATTTATTATGAAGATCAAATTATTTCCTTGCTTCGTAATTAAATGTATTATAGTGTTAGTATTCCTTGAGGCCTCCCGTCTCAAACGGTGTCTGACTGGATGCACAAAGCCTCGACTTGTTATGGCATAATTACCTCTAGACAAATGGATATGTGCTGACCATGGCTGAATTTAAAATTAGCCTGCTCTGACCCACCACCCCCAATCAATGCTAGTCGCTTTATGTCTCTATTAATGAGATTCAAGCAACAATGCATGGTTAGAGAAAGCTAATGGGCTCTCATGCTACATAGAACACCTGCAAGTGTTGCCTAAAAGAAGCTGTAATGTATTGGGAACGAGGCTGGGCTCGGGAAACCAAGTCATTTTTTGGGGCTTAGAGCGTTTTAAATGCTGCATAATGTAGGAAAAGATAATGAGATTCACAGCTGAACGTTTCGTATCAGTGAAGACCAGGGTTGCCAGGTTTTCACAACAAACTCCGCCAAGTTCAAAACTAGCCCAAAATTGTCACAAATATAATGTTACTGTAGCAATGTCTCCAAGATGCTTAAAAAAAGAAAAACTATGGGCAAATGTACCTCAGAACAGAAGCTGTTTTACCAAAAGCTGCAATACCGAATATTTATTTGATTTAGTTAATATAAGTTAATGTCTAATTTATAAGTCTATGGCATTATTTTTAAAAGCGTCTGCATTTTTGGACAGCACTGTAGCTTTGCAGGTAGGTTCTTTTGAAGCTTCTTGGAGACGTTGCCACAGTTCTTCTGGATTTAGTCCGTCTCAGTTTGTTCTGTTACTTCATGTCATTCCAGACAGACTGGATGATGATCAGATCAGATCTCTGTGTGGAGCGCTGGCTGTTGTCTGACAATAGTCTTACTGCATTATTACAAATAATGACAAAAATGTAATTGATTGTATTAATGTTAACGTAAACTAATATTTTTTAACTGACACGCTACCGCAAAAAATAGAAATAACCAACTTGAAATCATCATTTGTTGGTGAAAATACTTAGTGGCATAAGACTTTTGCACAGTATTGTCGTTCCAAACCTGCAAGACCTTAGTTCACCTTCAGAACACAAATTAAGCTTTCTGACCCTGCATGGACAGCAACACAACTACCACATTCAATATCCAGAAAGTGAAGAAATAGTCAATGTTAAATTTTATAAAGCTACAAAAATGGCCTTGAATGTGGTAGTTGTGTCAGAGAGCTCTACTTCAAGGTATATGCAAATGATGACATAACTGTAATTTTCTTTCTTTCTTTCTTTCTTTCTTTGGGGTGGCAGTACAGAGATAATGAGGCTTATTTTACAGACTGTATGTCCTGTGGACACTGTTTGCTAATGTACTGGTCAGCAGGACCTCTGAGAAGCAGTGACTTTGCTCTAATTGGCTTTGAATCTGTGTTCAAATTGGACCAGCTACACATGCAAAGAAGGTTTGTGTTAACAAGACGATTTTTTTTTTTTTTTTACCACAGTACACTAAATGCACAACTCATTGATGTCTAAGAAATCGCTAAGTGTCAAGTAAGCAGAACTTTGACTATTGACATGAAGTCTGGTCCACAAATGATTCTTGTCTAGAACCTGTTAAGGACTATCCAAAGAGTCATAGTTTGACGGGTTGTAATAAATCCATTACTTTTTTACAAACAAAACTCAACTTTATATTAAAAACTAATTAAGAAGCTTTCCATTGATTCTCTCCTCTCTTTTCTCTTCCTAAACTGTCTCCATATCTGTCCTTTTCTCTCTTTGCATGAGAAATAATGAATCAATAGGTTCTTGTCATGGAGAGTAGTGGAAGATATCTACATTTAACTTCTATGAAAGGATAAACGGACTCTTTTAAAAACTTGTCAAATTAATTTATGAATGTTAAGTAATGTATTGTATGCAAATATGTTTAAAAACTATTACTGTATGTTTTATGGAGATTGGCGTACCACTTACTACCACTTACAATTACTATGGGATATTTTAGATCCGGGTTCTTGCGCCCCACCGCTCTGAATATTTTGTATGTCTCTCTTTGTTAACGCACCTGATTCTGATAATCAGCTCAGTAGAAGAGAGCTCCGTGCATGAGCTGTGTTCCAATTGACATGGTCCCTACACAGTGTTCATTGCGCCCTTCTCCATAAGCAGGGGAAATCAATTAAAATTTACTTCACTTCAGAACACATTCATTCACGGATTTGCACTATAAATAATTGAATACGATTTAAATTACGTCTCGCACACTTAAATGCACTTGCATATGGAACGTAGAGGTTCTCTTCGAATTGGAATCATTGGCAGAATATCCGGTGATGCCCACTTCACAGGGCACATACGAACAAATAGAACAAACGTCTGAAGCGACACGAGAAACATACGAAATGTGCAGAGCTGGGGGGCGCGAGGACCAGGATTGAGAAACGCTGTTTTAGATAATCCTACCCATAAACAAAACTTAAAGACAAAAAGAATTGTCAAAAGCTCTTTTCCTATCTGAATGGGTGGCTGTTGTCTAGAGTGAGCTGCACTGAGGACCGGACTTTTTTGCCTCAATTCAAAAGTCTGACTAGGCGAGACTAATGAGAGTCTGCTGGGCCGCTTGTGTCATGTGAGGAGACAGGGCTTTGATAGCTAAGACTACAGCATCTCCACCCTGATCTCTACACATAAACACTGTCTTTGATCAGCTCTGGCTCACACAGAAAGACAGAACGAGGATAATACCGTTCTCTGTGCTCTACAGCAGCAGATGTGTAGATATGAATTTAAGTTTCAGTAGTGTTCTTATGGCTGGTGATGCTTCTGGGATTTGAGCTCATAAGGTTTTAAACTCATAAGAGTGGAAGGCAGGAATCGCTAGCCAGATGCCGTGTGCTGTTGTACATTTTTAAAGGAGTCGTTCTTGCGGTAACAGACAGCACATGGTAATCAACTACACTTCACTGCGCTCAATTACAATCAGACATCTCGGAGACAAGAGATGAGACAAACAAGAGATTGCTTGGCAGTACTACAATAAACAAACGTGCTAATTTAACATTGCTGGATTTGATTCAGCCTTTTAAATGAAATTGAATTAAACTGTTCTCAATGACCTTAGTGAACTGAACAGAGCTAAATTGTGCTGAACGGAGCTTAACTGAAATGAGATGGGCTGTGCTAAACTGAACGGGAATGAGCTGCAGACAAATGGATGAACTAAGCTAACCTGAGTTGAACTGCGATGTTGTGCTGTAGTAAACTGATCTGAACTATACTGAACTAAACTGAGCTCTACTGAACAGTTTGAACTGAGATGTGCTGTTTTTAACTGAGAATTGCAGAATTATATTAAAGGTCCCATAGAATGGAAAACTGAATTGACCTTGGCATGGTTGAATAATAACAGTTCAGTACATGGACATAACATACTGTGA
>JAUMHQ010000051.1:10738846-10744024 GCA_032361165.1 Enteromius paludinosus | reverse complement strand
CTGACGTAATGAATATGCAAATTGATATATGACGTCATCTAGCAATCTAAAGTGGGTTTTAAATCGGATGTGTGGAAAGTTTAATCATTTTTTGTTATTAAAATTGAACTTCCTGTTTCAAAGTGTACAGATAGATGGCTAATGTGTGTGCCATTGATATGTTCAGTTTAATAAACACTTCTGCCACTTTTTTTGAACATCTTAATTAGTTTTGTTTTTATGTAAATTATTAAATTAATACTGTACCGTGCCATTCATACCGAGGTATTACCGTACCGTGAAATTTTGATACCGTTACATCCCTATTAAACACTCTAAGTGCTGTAATAGCGTTATTTAAAGTTCTCTTTTATTATTAAAGCATAGTAAAATATTTACTACATGAATGAACAAGTCGTAGTATTGTGTCCATTGTAGGAGCTTTAAACAAGCCTCATCATTTATGACAAATTTGACAGTTAGAAGTACATTCCTGCCCTTTAATCTTCAGGGTTATTACACTGCGCACAAGATCTTTATTTCTCCACAAAGACATCACTCATCTTTTATAAACTTGTCATTGTGTGATATCTGTAAAATGAGCTGAGAAACAGAGATTGTGTGTGTGTGTGAGTGTAAATGATGGAGGCTGCAGCTCCTTCTGCAGCACTGAGGATGATGGACATTTTCTATTAGACGCTCTAACGCCACTCCCAGTGTGAGAGATGAGCATGTGTGCTCATGTGTGTTTGTGTGTGTTAGATGCAACTCAGATAGACTACTTCTACATTCCGCCAGACTCTTGGACTTCACTATATGACTGACATGTCTCAGATAAGGCACTTTATCACAGGAAAGTATGATACTGTAGAGATCTGACTTTTTATTTATTTATTTTTTTTTTTGGTTAATTGATTTATTCATAATTTAGTAATTATGCAATGCAATGAGTCTCATTTATTTGTGTGGATTAAGCAAATTTATATACACAGGATAGCTTCCCATGAACAATTTCCACCTAATTCACAACACTTGCATATGAATTTGTCAATTAATTAATTAATTTTTGGGAATTAAGCTTAATTTATTGCTATTACATAATTACATGTAACATGTATCAAGGACACTTAAAAAAAGTGTTACTCAACAATCCTTCGCAGTCATTGAGCAGGTTTCTGAATGAGCATGTCTGCTCACTGGTTTCAGCTCAGTCCCTCTCTCCTAATTAGAGGCTTATTATCTAAACAGCTGTCTTCCTGATGCCCACTCCAAATATGGGGGCACACAGAAACTCGCACACACACACACACACAGAGTCATTACTGAGACATTAAACTATAATAAAGTGCTACATCTGCCTGCTGGGCTGAAAGGTGCAGTGCTGCTGCGTGTAGCAAATAATGATTTTATGATTTAATGCAGCGTGAGAGTGAAACATGTTAACTCGCCAGATGTTGCTCACTTGTTTGTGTTTGTGAGAGCGGTCACGCATGTGCTATGGAGGTTTTTCTGGCTACCCACCACTAACCAAATGTATAACCAGGTCTGCATAAACTGGTTCATAGTAATTCATTGAAGGGCTGCAATTTAAAAAAAATTTAATAAAAGGCCCATGCTATTTTCCTTGTGAGGTCATTCAGAGCTATAAACATATATTAAGTTACTGTTTACATGTCGATGTACATTAGTTCTATTTATCATTTAGTGTTGGTGTGTATTAGAGATGCTCCGATCAGCATTTTTGTGGCCGATCATCGATTACCGATCACCAAGATCTTGATCTCCTGATTGCCGATCACTGCCGATCACAGAATGGCAGGGGAATGGGAATCTTTAATCTATAATCTAGCAGAGTTTGCACCATTTGTAAAATTAACTATATTGAAAATAAAAACTGTAGAAATACCAAGTGTTTATTTTAGAAAACGAGAACTTAAGGCTACTGTTGTTACGGCTTGTTCAATGAAGGAGAGCGCAGGAGATCAAAGAGTAAGTATTTTAATAACAAATCAAAATGAGGAGAAGTATCCAAAAGCCAACATAACACATTCAAAGTAACACAATCATTGACAGACAAACTTAAACTCAGAGGACATGGTATTTATACACAAGACTAATGAACTAGACAAGACACAGCTAGGGAAACACAGGTGGAAATGAATTAACTAACAATCAAACATTGACGCTAGGGATGGCACGGTTCAGAAAAAAAAAAAAAAAGGTTTGGTGCGCTTGTCTCGGTTCGGTGCATGCATGCATCGCACGGTTTGACGGTTCATGACATGCACAATGTAGCCTCGTGCCCCGTATGTGACGTCAGCATGTTTCCCTTTCATGCGAAAGAATTGAGGTGTCAGGTCATAATACTGTACAGAAAAGGAAGGAAGGCTGCCCAGAATTGGAGGATGCGCCAGCGTCGAACTAGGGTTGGGTCGTTAGACGATGCCATCGCCCATCGCCGATGGCCGATAGGCATCACTACGCTGAGCCGGCATCGCGAAGCTCCGCTCCGCCCCACCGCAGCAGCAGCAACCAGCTCGCGAAAAACACACTTAATCTATGACGGCAAATCTATGCCTTTAATAAGCGAGCGCACCACTGATGCTGGCGAGCGCGGGAAATCATTTCTGTGAGAGGAAAACAGATGTACATGCGATGAAACAGGGCCGCGAGCTCATTTCAAACCCTCGCGCGCGCAATTCAAACACTCGCACGCGATCGTTCTTGCACTCGATCTTTCCTAACCTGCTGCCGCGAACACTGTTATTTTTGTCAGTCGTGGGGTGGGCGGGTTTTGTGTGCTAAAAAGGCACATACATTCATGTAGATGGCAATACACATTCTTCTTTTTTTGCCAAATAAAAGAAAAGCATGTTGAAATCATCATGTCTTTGCTCTTGCTGTATGAAAATCTCACCTAGCTTTCCTCAGAGATGGTCCCAATAATGTGCTTTAAGTCAAGTCAAATTCAGTTTACGCATGATTACATGATATAACTTTTTTAATACTGTATCCTAAATTGTGGATAATTAAGCTATACATGATATGCTGAAGTACATTTCTGGAGTGTTAAAGATTAAAAGAAAAAATAACAAGAAGCGCACAGAACCGCAAAGCGTGACCCTGAAACCGTGATACAAACCGAACCGGGGGTGTTGTACACAGAAAGGACCAAATATGGGCAAACAGGAAACCGAAATGAACTAAATGAAACCGAAACAGGAAGACGAGAAAACAAAACTAAGAACATAACTAAACAGACATGAAATTTAACAACTGTAGGCCATCTTTCCCAAATAAGGCAGAGTAACTTAAAATTATTCCAAACAAAGAGCGGTCAGACAGACCAACACACATCAGATCAGCTTTATGGGATGTAGCCTCTTAATACACTGATTACATTTTATAATTGGCAGCAAAATGTAAAACTCGTTGTATCAAAAGGACAAAACTATGGCGAGCGTGTTTTTTTTTCTGTTATTATTTTGAACGTCGGCAGATAGTTACCATCCAGATGAACTTGGGATGGGAAGAGGTTACATAGGCCCAGGCTACTTGGAAAATGTAGCCTTTTTTAATATATTCAAATTAAACAATTGGCCACAAATTGTTTCAAACCAAAACATGCTGGGCCTACTTGCACAGAGTACAAAGTCCTTCAGTTAGCAGAGCCTGTCAGGAACAATTATGTCTGACCCTTCTCACATTTTGTATAAGAAATATTATATTTTGCCAGACAACAGAAGGCTTACATGCAGATGCTATTGAATAGGTTACGCTTTGAGATCCCAGACAAATTTCAGAAAGAATTCCAACAATGAAGTGTATTGTATTTGGATTGAATAATTGAATTGAAAAGTTAATCTTAAAGCTAACAAATGCCTCTAGTTTTATTCATTTAACAGACCTTTGAAGTTTTGGTGTGTTTTTTTGCATTTAATTTTTTCATATGGTGAGTGTGAAACACGAAACACATCACTTACACAATTTTATGGTAAAATTTGGTACTTTTCATGTTATTCGGGCCAGTTTTGATCAAGAACAACACACTGTCACTTTAATTCATCGCTCCGGCATGCTTTGTGTCATCCGTTAACATGGGCACCAGAAAAAATATGCGCTGCTTACGCGTGCAGTGTGAAACCGGCGTAATTCTCCACAACGGATAGACATTGTTCGTCGAGGCAAATTAATTCCATAATTCTGAACGTGATGTCTTTCCACCTCGTTCTATCCCTGCTGTATGGTTCACGTTGTTTAAATGCATCACTCACAGTCGGCTGGTTGAGGGATGGGGACGTTGTTGGCTTCGGCTGGTTTAGTTTCTCATACTCGGCATATTCAGTTGTATGGCGTGTTCTAAGATGCCTAATCATGTTAGTGGTGTTAAAATGCCGTTGCTTGCTTCCACCACGACATACAATGCAAACGGCTAACTTTACTGTACGTCTTTATTGGACACTGAAAAACGGGAGAACTCTTGTTGCCACTGGCAAGCTCCGCTCTGCTGTTGTTTACCTGTGCGTTGCGCAAGCACGTGTGAAAAAGTCACGCGAGTAATTTACGTCAAGTGATCTGCTTTTTTGATCGGCGCTTTTGGGGTTCGCCGATCAAGCTATTTTTTGCCAATATCGGCCGATAATGATCGGTGGCCGATCAATCGGAGCATCACTAGTGTTTATGTTGTTACTTATTTTTTGGGGGGGTCAACTGCATAGGTCATGTCATTTTAATAAAGAAGTCTTAAAAGTACAGCATCAGTACAAAAGCCTGTTCAGTGGTAACTCAACGACATGAGTAAATAGATTTGTTTAAGATAGAAAGCAATCCAAGGCACTACAGTCCAAAAAAAGTTAAATAGAAACATAAAAAAATGACTAAAACGCTGCACACCGATGCATTTCAACCTTTAGTCTTTGTCAGAGCGTGTCAGGTACAAAATCAGTCACAGGTGTAGATGTAATGGGAAGAAACCAAAAGAACCACTAACGCTGGACCCATAACCTGGTTAACCATTACAAAATATGATGCAAATGTGCAGTAATGAAAAGTTGGTAACACTTTAGAATTAGGAATACTTCTTCACTATTAACTACGGCAATAAATATTACATTTGCAGATTAGTAGTTGTTGAGTTTAGGTTTTGGCTAAGTTTAGGAATATAGAATAGGGTCGTGTTGAATAAGGCATGTGCTTAAT
>JAUMHQ010000051.1:10712258-10723661 GCA_032361165.1 Enteromius paludinosus | reverse complement strand
ATACATATATAGACACACACACACACACACACATATGTGACCTTTAAAGTTATCTTTACTTAATATCCTAATGCTTTTTGGCATTATAAAAATTATCATTTGGATCCATACAATGTATTTTGGCTATTGCTACAAATATCCTCCAGCGACTTAAGACTGGTTTTGTGGTCCAGGGTCACATAGTTATGTGTCTTTGGTGTTTGATATTAAAGACCGAAGACAAGACGATTCTGGTGTCCACATCAATTTACAAAAGTGATTTCATATGCATAGAAAATATATTGAATGCAAGTAAAGTGTCCACTTCAAATACAATGGTTAAATACCTGTTTGAAAAATCTTTTGTGAAAATAAAATGTCATTGGGGGGACTCTCCACCCAAAATACCCAGCGTAGTACATCAGCCTACATCAGAAGCAAAGTCATAAGTTAAGCTTATTAGAAGAGTGAAATACTTTTCCAACATCTGCTGCTAGTGTAATTTATTCATGAATATTACTTGAACAAAATGATACAGAATAATGCAATATTTTCTCTCTATTCAGAGTTACAAACTTATTAAAATATATAAAATAATATGTCATCATAGTTAACTTTACTATATTTACTATAATATATTTTTTTAAATATATAAAAAGCTAAAGCTAAAATAAAAAGATTTTACAATCATTACAAAATTGAACAGTATTTTAGGGCTACACTGTGATCTTTAAATAGAGTCTTTTAATATGTCATCAAATGATTCTTGTTCTAAATATACAAACACAAATCTGTCAGGCATATCAAAATTTAAATCAACAAATCTGAAAACATTCACACTCAAACTCATATTTACTTTGTTTTATCTAAATAAGGGAACTAACACGAAATAAAACATTTTGTTGCGTTTAAAAATAAACAAATAAATATACATTTCCCCAAAGAGAGGTTTTGCTAACTTCTTGTGACAAATTTGTCCCTAAAGTATAGCTAAGCAACCCACACACATACACACACACACATCTCTGCATAAGAATACAGCTCAGAGCCGGTGACTCATTGAACTGCAAGACCCAAATCAATTCACAACCCCACAGCACTTTACTAAACCCCTTGACTTCACTGCCAGAACCTGGTGAGACATGCAGGAACTCAAGAGAAAAAAAAAAGCCAAGAGGGTCAAAAACGGAAGATAGATGAACCAGTCATGAAGTTTGGACAAAGAGAACAGGAAAGGAAGAGAGGAAGTTGGAGGGTGGTCGGTCCCTTGCGTCTTTCTTAGTCTAATTAAAGCATGAATCAGAACTCAAGAGGGCTTTAGTGAGCGTGGCTACTATAACATCTCTGTGTGGTAATTACCGCAACTGTGTGCTATGACGGCACCCACGGGAAGAAAATGGCAGGACCGGGAAATAGTGGCGACGGAGGGCATCAGTACGCCAGCTGAGCATGTGAAAGGTGGAAGGAAGTGCTTTGATTGTCCGTGAGAACTCCCGTTCAAACGAAACAGGATGAGGCAGCTTTGATTACTTGATTACTTTGATTAGATGTTGTGATTTCTGTGGAATATGATACAGGGATGTTTTAATTATAGCGTGCAAAACATAGTCAAACCTACTTTAATTCACCGCCACAATACTTGGGTGTTGTGATGGGTGTGGTGAGAGATTTAACTTTTTTGGGAACATTTGTGCTTCCTTGTTGTTTAATAATAATAAAAACTGAAATTATTATTTTCTACATTTGTCATATTGCAGCCAAAACCAGATTATTATTATTATTATATTATTTTATTTATTTATTTATTTTTTGAGGGGGGCTTAAAAATAATAAAAAAAATCTTAGGATCATATAAATATTTTTTTTTTTCCATATTATTTTTCTAACATTATTCATCTGTTTTTTTCCCTAATTCTATTTTTGCATTAATTACTGTAATGCATTTCATATATATATATGTGTATATATATAGGCCTATATATGTCAAATGATTAATTGCAATTAATAGCATCCATTGTTTACATTTTATATGTATGTGTAGTATTTATTTAATATGTATATATAAATAAACACACACGCATACAGTATATATTTTGAAAATATTTACATATTTACATTTTTACATGTATATATTCATATATAAAAATATATTTAAAATATTAATTAACAAATTTTTCTGCACAAACACAGTAAACATATATATATATATATATATATATTATGGAACTTTTATTTCGGATGTGATTAATCATTTGACAGCAGTAATATACATCACTAGTAATCAGTACTTTATACTTATATTTGTATATAAAGTGCATATGCAAGATCTGAAAAAGAATATACAAAATGTCTCGCTGTCATCTTATATGTCATCAAGTCTGATAACAAGTAATAACACCTTCCCTTAATAAGCTACAGTAAGGTCTATAAGCTACAGTAAGTATATCATTCATACCCAAATTGAAGGTTTGGAGATCGTTCAGATTCCTAATTCTTAACTCTTAGCTCTTAGACAAACAGTTCCTGGTTGTTTGTCTAAGTTTTACTGTGGGATCTGCCTATAATCTTCTAAGAGTGTGACTTATTAAAGAATAGCCCACGATATTAATTGAAACTTACCAGACAAACAGTGCCATTACGGCACAACTGATTTCAGTTACCCGAGGGCTGTATTGATATTCATAAGCTCTGAGAAAACTCTGCTTATGAGGAGGTGGTAAAAAGAGGGCTGCTCTGTGAATGAATGTCAGGCACTTAAAAGTTAGCTCAGTGACTTTAAGACTTAGAGGACGGGCTTGTGATGAATATGAATGATGGTAAGGCAAAGAAAACATCCTAAAGAACAGAATCTTTTATCTCCTTGCTTCTGAGAAGGTAGTCTCGGACTCCATGCCCACAGCGAGTTCAAAGACCCTCTGATGCGGATTGCACCGAAAAATGGCACGAGCTGGATAAAGTTGCAAGCTCTAATCTGATTGGCTGGTTTCTACAAGAGCGTTACGCAGAACTTTTGCAAACGTAGTGTGAGCCAATGTAAAAGTTGTCTAGAGAGCCATTCAAATAAAGAAAATGGGCTTTGTCGTTTACGGAAGATAAGTGCGAATTCTAGCTTGATGCTTCTTTAGTTTTTAACCAGCCAATTCCTGTGTATTTTACGAGGTGGCACATTTTTTTACGACTTTACTTACGATTTTATGCATTGTCTTTGAGAAGTAGGTTTAGGGGCGGTCATTCGTACAAATTCCTGACACCTCGTAACATATGTACGCATGCTTTTTAACAAAATGTACGAATTCGTACAGCCTCGCATAAATGTGTTCGAATTCGTGCAGCCTCGCATAAATGTGTTCGAATTCGTACACCCTCGCATAAATGTGTTCATGAATTTGTCCATATTTTGAAATCAAAATATTACTTGCGAATACTTCAATAGTATATTTATTATCTTAAAAGATCGTTTTTTTTTAAGATGTTTCTTTATTCCCTTACATATCCCCCCTTTTAATAGTTGGTAAGGTAGTTGTTAAGTTTTGGTATTGGATAGGATTAGGAATGTAGAATGGCCGTGTGGAATGAGGCATTGATTGTCACATTCATTGTCTGTTTAATGTCACTTTCATTGTCTATTTTGGTTTGTAGTTCAGTTCCTTTGTGCCCTTATTTGGTGTTTCCTGTCTTAATGTGATTATTAGTTGATTATGCTCCACCTGTGTTTCCCCAGCTGTCGTCCCTTTAGTAATCAGTCCATTGTGTATAAATCCCTTGTCCTTTGAGTTCTTGTTTGTGGATTAATGTTGAATGTTAGGTTTGGTTGTTTGTATGAATACTCCTCGTTTCTGATTTTAGACTTTATGTTATTTAAAGTTTACGTCTCCTGCGCTCTCCTTCAACCACTGCATCAACCGTAACATTGGTACATTATGTGCTTAATTACTACTAATAAACGGCCAATATTCTAGTAACATGCATGCTAATAAACAACTTGTTGAGAGATCATAAAATAAAGTGTTACCAAAGAAGTTGTTTAGATCATTAAAATGCCAGACTGATGGTTAGGTTTAGGGTTAGACCCTAATGGATATTATTCTACATATTCATACAAAATAGCTTGTAAAATGGTTGTATTTTTTCTCATTCGATCAGGTTAAAAATGTTCTTCAAATTTAAGTTCACCTAAAAAGAAAAATTCTGTCATTAATTACTCTCATGTCGTTCCAAACCCACAAGGCCTACATTCATTTTCTGAACACACGCATTTTCTTTGCGCAAACAAAAGTATTCGCAAAACTGAAGTTGATCCACTGATGTCAAGTGGACCGTTTTCCCATGTTTTTCACTACATTACCAGGACCTGGGATCATTTCAGTTGTATTGCAGTCTATGGAGGGTCAGATGGCTCTCTGAAAAGTATCAAAAATATCTTAACTTGTGTTCCGAAAATGAAAGAAAGTCTTATGGGTTTGAAACAAAATGAGGGTGAGGAATTAATGACTTTTGGTGAACTAACCCTTTAAAAAAGTGGTTCTTTTTCAGTAGCTATTATACATAAGGGGCTTTCGTACAGCATAGTTCTAGGAACCAATTTCTTCCTGGTTCCATTTGCACTGGCAGCCCTGACTCTGAAGTGACTGGCCACAACATATATTTTTGCAGCATTTACAGTCGTCAACAAAACAGCTGTTTTTGCTGTGTGTTATGGGCTTCATGATAATGGACATTTAAAGAGCATGACAATATTGCATAACATCGAGGCTTAGAAAAGGACAACAGGTAAATGCTGTTATTGCTGTTTTCCATGTTTGTGAAGTAAATCATTTTACATGGCTTTTTAAAAATGCCAGGAAGCCAGAGTATGCGCTTGGCCAGTCAGCGTACACTTGAGTCACCGGTAGTTCCTATAGAACTGTTTTAGACCCTACTCTCAAGTAGAAGTAAATCGAAAACTGTTCCTGGCTCCTGCAGTGCGAAAAGGCCAAAAAGCAGGAATTTCCACCAATAGACAAAACTTCTGGTGCTAAAGACCCAATAGCATGGCTGTGAAAACCCCCTTTTGAAACTTTTATTGTAAGGGGTTCCAAAAAGATGTTGTTTTGTGGTTGCTAGAGTGTTGTGGACAGATTTTCCTGTCCTCATATATGGCTTGATTCCCTTGCATTTTTTTTCACCGCCTGGCAGGCAAAACTAATAAGCATAATTTAAACCAACACCACTAATTACTGTATCCTCACATCATTTCTCTCGACCTGCCCTTACAACACAGACAGGCAGGTGAACAGGCAGAACCAGCACCCTTTATGACAGCTGTAGAGCTGTCCAGCTTTTGATTACCAATGTAATTTTTCTGGGCTACGCTGGAGAGCCTGGTTCAGCGGTCCCACACTCAAGCGGTCACATGCAGAGGCTCGTGAACTCGCAGGCTTCAGAAACGGCTGTAAATATTCCTCAAAGCGCAAAGTCCACGCCAAATCCTGACTGAATCACCTCAATCATTCTTTTTTTGTTTGTTGTCCAGATATCGATCTCCATCTCTCTCTTTCTCTCTTGTCCCAGTAAATCTTCACTAGGCTTTAATGCTTGAATTGGAGGCAGAGGCTATTGTCTAAGAATAAGCTCATTTGCCAGATGCTTACAGCAGTTTAAAGAAAGTGGGTTAGCTCAAAATGAAAAAAAAGAGCCAGAATAAAGCAAATTAGAGATGAGAATGCATAGTTGATCAGTAGACTCACCTTCTGTATTTTGATGAGAAAAACGCATGAAGAGCTACTTGCAATTACTCAATCACATCTACACGCTGTCAAATGTATGCATCTGCTGAGAGAAGACACTTGCAACTCACAAGTATCAATCTTGAGACTCTAATTACACTAATCAAGATAACAGCAGTTTCATTGCCACTTGAGATCATAAACTGATTAACTCACAGGTCTACTGGGCATCTGTCCATGGTACCAGACCAAAAGGGGGCGCTCGTGAGGAAAACAAACTATTTATTTTTTAGATATTTTTTTTTTTACTGTATTTATGGATCCATACAAGCCTATGTTTTTAAATGGAGAGAGGTTTTGATTGAATCTGTGACCAGCATCCGTCAAAATGATATCAAGTGTGATACAAAATCGACTACTATCTTCACTAACGCAGTCCAGACTGTGCTTAGGAGAATGTTCATTCCTCAAGCTGATTCACACACAGCGCTGCCCATTCAAGCTCATTCAGCAACGCCGTAAATGGGCTGCAAAGTGAAAAACACAGACAAACAAACATGCAAAGCTGCGACTCAGCGGTGTTCATTCAACATCATAAGTGTAAGTGACCCAGTCTTAGCCAACAACCCTCTTAAGCGAAACATCACACACTTTCATTTACTTGCGCTACGATCCACTGAAACATCCACTCCTCCCACAAGTACATACTCACACACACCATACACTCAGCACGGGCCCATTCACTCTGTCTGTTGATCCACTCACTCAAAGATCTGCTCTGCATACATTTAACACAATGCCAAGCAATATACAAAATGTTTGGTGTCCTTTTCGGATGAATAGAAAATATAAAAATCTAGATGTTCACTTTGTAAAGGGGAAAGTAACGTTTTGGTCACTTTGTGATGAATTTGTACATTTTCGTATAAAATAAAGTGACGTTTTGTACGAACCATATTCAAATTCATACAAAATGTATACCGGATTAAGAATGATCATGTATCAAGAATTGATTAGGCGATTAAAAGAAAGCAACTACATATCTGTTTTCTATTACATACATAAATAAATAAGTACATACATTTTTTAGATGTATCCTAGTCCATATATTTATTTATTTATCTATTTGTAATAAGAATTCAAAAGGGAAGTGAGAGGGAGAAATTATCTATACTATAGAGGGAAATCTGTTTATTTTAATAAAAAACAAAAGTACATTCAGATTTTTCCATCTGGTGAACATTTTCCAGTAAGCACATAAGAATGTACACGCTGTGGCTGTGTGAAAAGTACAACTGCATAGGGCCTTGTGCTCCTTGTGGAATTTTACAAATGGATTGCACATTAACAGAGCACCAGAATTTATTTCTCACAGCGCGTCTTTTCTGAGGTGAATTCGGTCTTATTCTTCTCAGCACGAAGCGTACAGTATCCAGTATGAACTTCAGGTAAACTCTCGCTGCTTTGTTTGTGCTGATGTGGGTGCTTACATGCAACGCGCTCCTCGTGGATGATTATCATACCTATTGTGCGCACGGCTCGGGGGCATGGTCGCATTAAGCGATAATGAAGGAGACGCAAAAGACTGGACATTGCGCAGGTTTCATGTGAATTACTTTAAGTGCACCCTGTTTGTTTTCTTCATTTTCTAAATGCACAAAATTGTGTTGTTACTATATGTGTGTACAAATTAAAGTAGACCCTTCACAGATTCGATTGATGTATTGCTCTTATCTGTACGATCAAAACTCAACGTGTAATTTAAGTTCTTATTGGCGTCATCACAAGAAGACACCTCAAAATACTCATGAGCATTTGTCGACCCCAGGGGGTTAATAATCAGCAACCCCTTTATCCACTATAAAGAGACTTTAAGGGTCTTTATGGAAGTTAAAGGTTCTTCATGGAACTACTCATGTCAATAAATAGTCTCAGAATGTTCTTTATTGGCATTGATGGTTCCATCAAGAACCTTAAACATCTAAAGGAACTTTCCAATGCATAAAATATTCCATGAAAGGGAGTTCTTTACATTATTGAAAATAAATTCTCAAATTACCTCAATAAATTCTTCATTTGCTGCTTATTAATAGTTAGTTGTTAAGTGTAGGTATTGGTCAGAATTAGGGATGTTGAATAAGGTCAAGTAGAGTAAGGCATTAATATGTGCTTAATTAGCAATAATTAATAACGCATACTCTAGTAATAAGAAACTAATAAGTAAAAAATGACCAAATGCTCTTTATACTTAGAAAAAAAAAGATTGGATTTTTTTGGGGAACCAAAAGAGCTCCAGTTGGAGTATTTAGAGTGTAGAACAATAAAAGGGTAGCATCGAGGGTGACAAAGTTTGCACCTCTCACCTTGGTCTGTATAAATGTTCAAATTATCTGTGTTAGGTTTTTCAAATGGGTTTTTGCTAATTGAAGCCGTAGCTAATTTGTATGCATATGTGTGTTTGTTGTAGACTGCTAATTTGATCAGCAGCGGAGCACGTTCCCCTTGAACGTGGATTTAATTTGAAGGGAATCAGACCTCACTGGAGTTCAAATCTATCTTTTTGCTTGGCTATAAATAGCTGCTTGACTTCTTTGTCACAATTGGGTCGAAGGAAGTTAAAAATACAAGAATGTCCCACAAGAGCCGACAGATCAAGTGCCAGACAGAGCGCAGGACGTCAGAGCACTAGAGCTGGACGCAGTGGCAGTATTTGTTCAGCTAAAAAATCTAGATGTCACTAAAAGTCTAGGAGTGTATACCTTTATTGCTTCTTTTCAATAAGATTTGTCTCATAACTATATATACCATCAAGCTTCCGTGACGTTTATGACTCTGTCGACAAAGCTAATTGTACACACGTGTGTTGATTTACGCATGATTCAGTGAGCACCTATGGGCTAGTGTGCACACATTAACCTCAACATGCTTAGTATTCCATGCCGGTTGTTTCCTGACACTCACGGCTGCCGCAGCCTTTCTCCTAGCGGATTTCCGACCGGCAGAGGCGTCACCATGGAGACAGACATGATGTCAGCCCGGTGGCATTGCTGATTATTGAAGGATGAAGTTCCACAATGTGTGTATACGCAGTGTTTTTTAGACTGACTTGTGTGTGTTGAGCAGGAATATGTTCAACAAATAGACTTGTTTGATCTGGGCATGATACCAACACTGAGAAAGAGTGACCAACCAAACAAACATTCCTCTTTCTGTTTGCATCTTTATTTATGCGTAAGCAAATGTGCTTGTGTGTGAATGCACATTAAGTGTCATGAAACCCCACATTTCAGCAAGATCGTTCACACCATGGAATTCGAAAAAAGGGAAGGGATAGATAACACAACTCTCTATGCTCCATTCATAGCAAAAGGTCACATGGTCTCATGAATAATTATGAGGCAGAGCCTTCTCATTGGCTAGAGCCAGATAGTCTAGTAATTGTAAACTATAGGCTAGTACATCCCATTCTTGTTGCATTGATTTAAATATTTCAAGTTCAGTACTAGCTGAAATGTGAAGCTGATATTACTATATACAAGCACTTACAGGGCAGTGTCCAGCAGAGTTCAGCTCCAACCAGGTCCGTCACATTTGTCAGACAGTTTCTAGTGAGTATGAAGAACCTTGATTTGTTGGTTCAGGTTATGTTTAATTAGGGTTGGAGTTCAACTCTGCAGAAGAGAGGCGCTCTATGAACAAATTCGGACACCTCTGACTTACTAAAGCCAGAATATTTATCCCTAAGTTGACCCGTTTTTTTTCTTAAAATGTTCCATCCTATACAGCACTTACAAATCTGTCAACATATTAAAAATGCCTTGCCGTGTTTCACGACCCTTTTTAGACAGCATGCAACACTTTCCCTGCCATATCCCTCTTAAACCCAACCTCTAATTCCCCTCAAATTACGTCTTCCTGTCTTCCAGCTTTGTCAAGCCCACGTCTGACACATTTCTTTTAAAAATAGCCAGTAGTATGGCATTAAATACACTGACATTTAAAAACATAACAGCATTTAAAATGTGTCTCGGACCCTTGTTGCATAAGTGCCGGGTGTTATTATTACATAACATGGATGAAATCTTTATGCAAAATCTGTGGTAGTGTCTCAACAAACACAGCTGGAACTAATTAGAGCGCTGATTGGCTTATTACAGCGTTGTTACATGTTTATAACACACTTATTACTTTGTTATAAACGTGCCTTTAATTCATTTCTGATACATTTTGGTTTTGTTATTCTCTGGGCTCTTGTGAATGATCCGTGCTTGTTTTGTTTCTCAGCTCACGTAGCTGCGTACTCTGAATGCAAAGACAGTTTACCATGTCTCTGCCCTTTCTCACCCTGTCTCTAGAACTTTCTTCAGAGAATTGAGCAGGCTGTCGACCCAGCATGAGGAAAACAATACTTGGCCCTCGTCTCTTTTTTTGGCTCCCTTTTTTCGTTACTCTGCATCCTTTTTTAGCTCTCTAAACTTAACATGACTTTTTGTTACGCTCTACTTTTAGGTCAGCAGTTAGATATAGTATTAGTATTAGATATAGTATTCTAAAAGTTAATTATTTGGACTGGATAAAGGTTTCTCAAGACACACATTTCATTGACCAATATTGGTGATGTGCCTAATATTCTATAACTTATCTCCAGAACTGTGAACTTCTGACTCCCATCACAATTCATTAAAATACCTAAATAACAATGCACTCACTTCCTCTCTCCAGGTGTTCCAAATAAGTGCTATTTTTCTCTGTTTTTCACTATTTTCTGCTCCACCTTTTTGAATTTAAAAACAGAGGGAAGGGATATAAAAGGCTTTTAGACATTGATTTGTTTTGCAGCTGACTGGATTGAAGTTCTCAGCCGCTGCACTGACAAAGTTGACGTGCGTCTAAAAGGCTCTTGAGAGGGTAGCTAGGCTTTAGTAATAGATCACCTGAACCGTCATTATCGACAGGAAGTTGAAGGAGGTGTGGGCTTTTAATGGCAAGAGAGTGAGTGTGTTTTTCTGTTGCTTGTCTTTATCGTTTTGTTGTGCTGCTGCTTAGAGCTCGCTTCAAGGTTCCTGCCTTTACAAAAGAGACAAATGCCTTTATATTTGCTCAACAGAGAGTCCTGATCACGAGGAATATGTTCTGTCCGTGTTTAGAGGAGGACGTGTGTCATCTCGTTCATTCGAAATCCGACTCTGTATTGGTTTTCAAGGCTGCTTATAGGAACGATTTTCCAGAGAATGGAAATTGTTTCATTGTTAATAAACCAGGAACAGAGTTTGGTTATATCAGACTAATGGTGTTTGTGGTCAGTTACATTCAATTTGGTGCAATGAGTCACTATTTCTGTGTCTGCATGATATGAGGTTTGATACGGAGGATGAAATTCCCTAAATTACAACTTATATGTAGTGTGACTCATGTGTGTGACTCAGGTTTTGATGTCTGTGTGAACACCAAATATGTGCTCAAAGGAACCCCTTATTAAAATAAAAGGTCAGAAATAAATTTTCATGCATAAAGTCATCAAAATCATTTTACTAACCCAGCTCTCTGTCCCTAGTTCTGTCTGTCAGTGGATTACCAGCTTTCTGACAAACAGGCAACAGTTAGTGAGAATGGGTAAAACCACATCCAGCACCCGTATGACAAGCACTGGCGCCCCTCAGGGCTGTGTTCTCTCCCCACTGCTCTTCTCCCTGTACACTAATGACTGCACCTCTAAAGA
>JAUMHQ010000051.1:10690002-10709789 GCA_032361165.1 Enteromius paludinosus | reverse complement strand
TATGTCCATGTACTGAACTGTTATTATTCAACCATGCCAAGATAAATTCAGTTTTCCATTCTATGGCACCTTTAAGATTTTTGTTGTGAGGTCAAATCAAGAAGAAACAGGGTTGCACATACAATTTTAGACACATTAAAATAATGTTTTTTTAATTATTTATTATATTATTGTTTGTTACTTATATTGGTGAGGCAGAGCAAAATCACAATTTTAAGTGAGAGGTACAGATTTTTATATGTTGTAATGGACTGTATCCTTTGGTGAGACATGCTAAAAATGTAGAAAAAAATTTACATACAAATTAGAAAAATGTATCTTCGTTTGTAGAGTTACAAATAAGTTTATTTTCAGTGTTAGGAGTATTTGTTTTCACGTCACACTATAGGCCACATTCATATGTCAACTACCCATGTAATTGAAGCTAGCTAGAATTTTATACTAGATTAATATTATGTTAGATAATCATTTATTTAAACGTATGCATTAGCCCAAAAAAAAGGGCCTTTTAGTGGGAAGTTCCAGCCCTTTGATATTTTAACCAGTCATTTCAAAGCCTGAATCTTATGTTAAATGTGTGTTGTATAGCAGGAATAATATTTCAAAATATGAAACATCGATATGAAAGAAATGCAGAGGTAAATTTCAGCCCACCTTTCACAGGCTGCATTTGGATCGCTGAATAGAGTCTCTTTCTCTGAGGTGTGAAATGAAATGGAGAATTAGACGAATGGATGTGAGTGTTTCTTTTTTTCAATTCTCTCTGAAAGAGCTCATCTGCTCACGGAGTCATATGTTCTTTTTTCATGTGAGAGAGTTTAAGTGGAAGATGAATCAGCTCTTGCCCTTGTGTGTCAGGCGTAAAGATGAAGAGAGTGTGTGTCTTACTGTGTAGTCATCTGTGCTTATCTTCACTCCCTTTTGTTTTCAACATTATTTGTTTTCTAAATTATGATGCTTTGGCTTGATATCATGTATATCCTTACGTTCAGACAGAATTTACATTCCTTGTAAACATGAGCTTTTTCATAAGACACAAACTTAAATCAACATTTAAAAGAAAATGTTAACAACAATATACAGTCATTTTGAGACTAAGTTAGCAGCGCTTTTGGGAACTGCTTCCAATGAAACTTTGAACTGAATGATTTATTTGATTAAGCCATGCAAGCCATGTAAATACAATGCATTAAAACACAAGCACTGTTAATTGCAATGCTTTCTTTCTTTCTTTCTTTTTTCAGCCCTGTCAGTCAAACTAACCAGGTTTATGTTGGGACCCACACACTTTTGGTTTGAAGGCCATCCTGGCCAAGAACCAAACATTTAGACAGAAATGAGCAAGCTTGATCTTGTTGTCTGTCCGTTTATACCCAGTGAGTACCAATTATGTAGAACACTTCACAGTACTATTATCTTATTCTTTCCGTCTCAATTTTATCTTGCAGTTTTAGTCCCTTTGCGCTATTATTTCACAGTTTCAGATATAAATGCTTTATGATCTCACACTTCATTCTAGCCCACTTAAGACTAATTTAACCACTTTATGTGCACGTAAAAATTGCTCTATTCACAGAAATTTCCAATGCACACCTATGGGAGTTTCTTAAAAGCTTTTCTGAAAAAAAACAACCAAGGGGGCAGAGCTTAGCAAACGGTCAATTGTTAAAGATTTGAAAGTTATTATCACCCTCCCTGTGAGAATTTAATTCGTTATAAGCTTTAAAGTCCTTTGTAAAATTTGGCTTAAAAGGCTTAAAAAGCCACCTGTTTAGCAATAGACTCAACACTGCCAATAAAAACCTTACTGAAATTATGCTAACTGATTCTAAAGGATTCAAGTAAAACTCATTTGCATGTCCTGTTGGGTAGTTTCGGCATTTTTGAGCTTTAGCTCCCTTGATTCATTCGAACTCAATTCATTTTGCAGACGCTGTAATCCTGTCATAATGCAAATTTTTGTGGCTACTCCTAACCAATATAAATTGTTTCAGAGTCACTTTAATCTAGACTGTATAGAGCTTAAGTGCAAATACATAAAACAAGCGCTTTACTCGTATCGGGCGATTATGCTTGACTTGGTGCCTGAAGTGTTCGGCAGAGACATGTGCCTGTTGTTTTAGTGATTTATGTCTCGGTTTTATGTATGTGTGCATACATTTAACCTCAGGGGACGTGACGATATGCGACTCATTTCTTATTTTGCTGGTCAAAAGAAAAAAAAATGGCAGATGCTCAAATACACAGACTGAGCCCTTTATTTTAAATAATCTGTTCTATTAAAGGAACAGTTCATTTACTCATCCAAACCTGTGAAACAACAAAATGAGATATTTTGAGTGTCGTACAGGTTGTTCTTTTTTAAATTTGTTATGCAATTGTATTTAGATTTGGTTGGTATCTAACTGATGTGTTTAAAAGGCAATGCTAGTACAGGTATAGGATGGTGGTTTAAGAATAAGTATTGTCTGATTTACCAATGAACATTTTAAATTGGCTAAATAGTATATTGTTGCTATTATGGTAAACTGTTGGTGATTTTACTCATTTGTAAGTCCTTTTGGGGGGAAAAGCATGTGCTAATTGAATACATGTAAATGTAACAGCTCACTGGAGGGGAAGATTAGCACTGAATAACAATGTACATTTATGTGTATTTCTTACACAGTGCTGTAATGCATGTGTCTGTTCCGAGTCAGATGCAGTATTTTAAAGTTATTCTGATGTTCACATGATTCATTTTGTAGTTTGGTATTTATAGAAATAAAGAAAAAATCCACAATTAGATGTTACATTACAAAGAAAAGAGAAAAAAAAGTCCACTTAGACACAAATAAGCACTATAGACCTTAGTCAATTTTTTTATTTTTTTAAATACAAATTAATGACATGAATGAAAACAAACAACTACACTACGTGACTGAACAGATTTTTAAAACACTAGGCATCATACGCTACACGAGCGAGCAACACGAGGGCAGGAAGTGATTTTTCTCCATAGGAATCAATAGCAGAAATTTTAAATGCTTGCGTGCGCTTGATATGTCATCCGCGCGCAACTCAAGCAATCGCGCGATCATTTCTCTGCGCGATCATCTCTCAGCTGCTTGCGCAAACACTGTTGTTTTTGTCAGACGTGGGGCGGGGCTTGCTGTTTTAGTTACAACTTAACAAAAAAGAACCCCCCAAGAACTGCCATCGTCCATCGCAATGTTTCAAATTAGACATCGTACGATGCCAAATTGGTCGACATCGCCCAACCCTATGCAGCACTGGATTATCTATCTGTATTAATATCGTAATATATTATTACATCTTATATGAATAATTTTTACAGATAACTATTACCAGACTCGGCTTCTCCTGGCCCCTGACGCCAATCAGTTTGTCCTGTGTTTTTCAGTCAATTTCTTGATTTTTCACTCCTTATGAACGTCACATTTGTGTTTTCTCGGTTTGACCGATTTGAACATTCATAAACAATGCAAAACACATTTTGCACATTCCTATGAAGTAAAATCTCTTCCTGCCTCCCAGCTGCATTTCGTGCCACAGCAATGACGTCATGTGCAAACAACCTATAAATCGAAGTCTGTAACCACAGTTTTGAAAGTTGTAAAAAATAATGTAATCTAGGACTTTTACACTTTTACAGTATGTGCTAAATCAACGTTTCTCAATCCTGGTCCTCGCGCCCTACCGCTCTGCATATTTTGCACCGCTGGGTCCGAAACCACATACTGCCTACATTTAAACTAGTAGTACTTGAACGTACTACCCGACCGTTAAAACAGTACGTTCTATATAGTATGAATGTGGGTAGTACGAACGGAATTCGGACGTACTACATCCGCCATATTGATGTTGTCACGTGTCACGCGACGTCACAACAGCACAACAATTTAAAGTCATCTGTTTATTTAGATTGTGTTAAACAAGTGTAATTTAATCACAATAAACAACGTTTTTTTCCTGAGGTACGTACACTTGAAATGAGCCGCGTCTTAACTTTCCGCCATTTTTAGAATATGACACCTCCTCTCCCGGAGCCTCATGGGATAGGAAAGTGTCCATTGTATGCCTACTATAGAATTCGGGCGGGAGCAGTAGGTCATCCGGGTACTTCTCGCCTACTGAATTTCGGATACTATTAATTTGGACATACTACTCGCCTCGCATGCTGTTTTTCGCATACTATATAGTAGGGAAGTAAGCGATTTCGGATGCAGCACGTCTCTATTTGTTAACGCACCTGATTCTGATAATCAGCTCATTGTGCATGAGTTGTGTTCCAATTGACATGGTCCCTACACAGTGTTCATTGCTCCCTTCTCCATGAGCAGGGGAAATCCAGTACGGTTTACTTCACTTCAGAACATTCATTCAAGGATTTGCGCTGTAAATAAGTGAATACGATTTAAATTACATCTCGCACACTTAAATGCACTTTGAACGGAACCTTTAAGTTCGCTTCGAATTGGAATAATGGCGGAATATCAGGTGATGTCCACTTCGCAGGGCACATACTGCACGTTCGAATAGAACATGGCTTCTTGGACTGTTAAAGTTACCAAACCCATTCACTTGCATTTTAGATAATGATCTTCAATGTTCTTCTGCAGAAATGAAGTCATCTACTTCTAAAGGTGAATAAATGCGTTTTCATTTTTGGGTGAGCAATTTAGATACTTTTAAAACCTTTTTTACTTTGTGCTGTGCTTTATTGGATGAGCAATTCATTCATTCCCTTCACAAAAGTCATGCTTAGTTTTTGTTCAGAATGTTAAAAAAATAGATTTTTGATTTATCTGGAAGATGGCTGCTTTGGTTCAAGGCTCAGAGCGCTCTGTTTGATGAATTTCTCAAATACAAGAGACAAAGAGAATGGAAATATACTTGTGCAACCCATGCCGTGGTAGAAAAGTATGCGGTCACCTTTGAGCTCTATTGATACCCGGTAACATTTCAAAAAAGACTCTTCATCTTAAGAAAAATGGCATAAGCGTCTTACAGGTGTCTAAGTTATCTGCTGTTCGTTAATCTATGGGATTCTCTTTTGAAGAGGGATTAGACTACGTAACTTGACCCCATTCATTGGTGTGTAGATAAACGCCTTACGCTGTTATTTCCTTTCATCTGTCTTTCTATTTCTATTTTAAAGGCAAAGTTTAAAGTAGTTCACACTCTAGCATTTATAAGGCTGAACATACTTTGATGTGTTTGCCCTCTTCTTCTTCTGTTTTCTTCGTTTTCAGCGTTTTGAAGTAGTTCACCTTTACTGCAACACAATGTCCCCTGCTACTGTACATCTCATTAAAAGAGCTTTTCTTAAATGCCATAGTATTTTACTGTCATTAATGAGCACTGTGAGTGTGTGTGACTGTGTTTGTGTGTAATCATCTGGTTATAAGCTGGATGGAGCTCAAGTGAAGTTTCGAAGAAATTGGAATGGTGCTTGTCTGTAGCTTTGAGTGGTAATGTTGCGAGTTGGTTGCTTACTGGCTCAAATCCAAAGAGGCCATGTTCTGCAATTGAAATATCATCTGTCAGGTAAAGAATTGAATGTTTGATGAGCAGTTACATTGAGCGGGAATGGTGTTGTAACGATGGAGATGGAGGCGTGTGGATCCAAGTGCAGTATTTATTCAGAGTCAGGCAGGGTCAATACAGACAACCCAGAATCGTAAACGATATACCAGGGGCAGGCAGCAAACAATCAGAAAACTGGGGAACAGACCGAGATCAGCACACAGGAAAGCAAGACACGGAATAAACGCAATGTGATGAATGTGACTTAAATAGTCCACCTGATAGGAACCAGGTGTGCGTGCAATCAGTTCCTAGGCGTGAGGTGTTATGGGAAATGGAGTATCTGAGACTGATGGTGATGTTCTGGATGGAGGGGCTTGTGGGCACTCTAGCTGGAAATCATTTGTACGTATTTTACTTACTTAAGTGCTTAATTTGTACGACCTCACTTGTATGTTCACTCCACAAACGTCTAAATGCAAAAATGTGTTCTGTGTGAGTATAACTTTGTATCTGTTTACTATCAGTGACTTGCCATGTCAAAACAGGCAGGATTATTGATTAAAAGGGTTCCTGTTTGCTTTTGACACAAGATACAGTTACAGTACAAGTATTATGTATTCCATATCATGTCACTTATACAGTATAACATCCTGCTTAGAAAACAGCATAAACTGAATGTAAAAATGAAGATATTTTAAATAATACTGTACCTGACAAATTTGTGTACGTCCATTAAGTGTACATTTAACGGATGCTTCAGAAAGATATCATCAACGTTTTTCCGTTTTTCAAAAATCTTGGCCAAACTGCTTGGGATAATTTGTATTTCTGGACTTCAGCTGGAAAACCAGTTGACTGACTGAGTAGACCAACTGAACACTGAAGTTTGCTTGTTACTAGGGCACAAATCGCCTCTAAAACCAATAGAACAGACCAGACTTGGACACGATGGTAGACCACTTAACAACCTTAAGCTAATTTCTTTTAAAAGAACCTCAAAGACCATTGTGGCGCTACCATGGAGAATTTCCAAAGACCATCATTGTACAATGATATTTTTGACATGTGGAAACACACATACTTTGATGAGTGTGTGTGTGTGTGTGTGTGTGTGTGTATAGTGCCCACGCTAATAGCACACATGTACATAATACTGTATTTGTCTGCTGTATTCAAAGTCCTGATAGACCCGCACATATATGCAGTCTGTGAATTTGGATTTTGCAGTGCATAAGCTGTAATTCTTTTCTGTTTCCCAGATCCTCACCAACTTTCATGCTAAGCTCTGTGACTACTACTTGGATTCCTTTCCCAGAGGCAGGCCTGTTCTTCTCAGATAGGTAGAAACAGGAGAAAAGTTTTGTAAGACTAAATTTCAACTCGGACACACGGCAGAAGTCACTTTGAATGCAGTAAGTGAAGGGTCTCAGTGCAGAGGAAACTTGTCCTCTAGAATTCACGATAAATGAAGTTTTGTTTCATAGTGATACAGTACTTTAATCATAGAAGACTTTTTTATGTAACATGCATAAGTGTAAAGAAGAACTAAGAGCTACTGCACAGGAGTAAATGGGTCACTGGCATTGTTTTATTAATTTATTATTAATCAATTAATTTACTTGTTGTTGTTTTTTATTAATGGTGATGTATTTAAAGGGATGAAGTCCATATTGTGAGGGCAGTACAATTTCCGTGATCCAATATGAAAACACAACTAATTTTAGACCTTTAAGAATCTATGACAATATATGGCAAAATTCAAAAAAATATAAAAAGTACTGTATAAATAAATACAATAAGGCTAAAATAACTCTGGTTTCAATAATCAATTGAAAAAATGTTTTAAGGCAAAGTTCCATTATGTGATAAAATATCAGTTCCCAAAACCCCCTAATGATATTTATAATAAATCATTATAAATGTATAAAATTACTTTTAATAAAAAAAAATAAAAAAAACATATATATATATATATATATATATATATATGCATGAATATATTCAAGTGTATTAAGGGAAGGAAAATGTGTTATTAGTTAATACACAACTTGGTCACACCGCATTACATTTCAAATGGATAAAATGTGATTAAATTCCATAATATAATAATAAATAAATAAATAAATGAAAATGAATTGTGCAACCAAAAATCTTCTCACATACTCTCTCACATGCATTTTAACTATGTTATAAAAAAGGTTCTTTATTTTGCAGTTTTATTTGTCATTGACCCAAATAATAAACCTCTGCATTGTTTGTCACACAAAACAAGCTTATGACTTCAAAAATACTTAAAATATGGTGCATATGGACTATGTTACGGTCATTATTATATCTTTAAATTTCCATTTTAATCACATGCAGAAGAGCAGCATGAATATTCTGCAAAATGTTGTGTTTCACAGAATAAAGTCACATAGAAAATGACAATGATGAATAAATGCAAAAATGTTTACATTTGAGTGAACTATCCATTTAAACCCACACTATCTCTCACGCACACATTTAATTTCATTCAGAATGTCTTGCTTCGTTCTCTGAGGAGATACAATGAAAAATGAGCACACACACACACTCAAACTACACCATTAGTCCAGAAAATCTCACCCACAGCTGTGCTGATGTATGTGTGTGGCGATGTGATTTGTCCCTAGAAAAAAGAGAGATAGAGTGAGTGGAGTGACAGTGAGAAGAGTCTTCCTGTCACTGAGGCCCTCTGGGAAATGTGGAGTTGGACTGTATCCAAATATGTCACCTGTCAAATCTTGCCCAATGCAACGTCTTTACTCAAATGGCCTGGGCTGTTTAGACCGTGGACGAGTGTGCTCTTGATTTGGTGTGATTGTCTTTTTGAAGAGCCTTCAATAACAGAACAGATCGTTCGGAGAACTTTCATTATCCTGGGAGACCGTTTCTGTCACATCCATTTGGCTTTAAAGTGCTTTTGTGCATTGGTTTCCCATAAAGCACAGAACATTACAGTGAACACGCTGGTATTTTGGGTGCATGGACTTTACATGACCGTCCATGGCTTTCTAATTTCAATTTAATGTATTTTATTATGTAATTTATTCTTGCGATCAATTAATGTACCTGCTAAATATTGAATCACTCTAACACAACATCTTCCTCTTAGTTGGGCCACCTGGAATCCAACCCTTTTGTAAAAGCTAACTGCTATTCTGCCGGCTTTACCTTCTCCAATGGATCAGTCTTAATAGAGCTTGACATTCCCCATTTGACATTGAATATAATGCCCCATGGACCTGCTATTATGTTATTTAGCAAAGGCATTCTTATCCAGAGATTAAGTGCATTTATTACAGGTTCATACCCCCGATGCAACCTGGGATTAAGTGGCCCGCTCAAGGCGTTGGCGATTGGGGATCCCAGTCCACCCTCATTATTAGCCTATTAGTGTTAATTGCGAACCAGTGGACTCTGACAGTGCCTATGCGTCAAGTGTTACATACAGATTCACCCATACAGAGCACCATTTCTTCCATCTTCTTTTTCAAGAGCCAAAATTATCCTTCCTTTCAATCGAGCTAAAAGCATGAGTCATTAAAAAACGCAATCATTAAAAGTCCTCAAAAGCATGGGAGCAAGTAAACACAAACTTCAAGCAACTTCCGCACGAGCACAGACGTGCGAAGGCAGACAGCATGCTGTTTTTCACCCCAATAAATCTGTTGCTTGCGTACGGCGTGTGTGTGTGTGTTCGTGTGAAGATGCAGTTGTCAGGAGGGAGTCTGTGTCCCCTGTACTCTGAGCTCTGTGTGCACACGATAAGGAGCCTCCATTACCTCGACACAACAGCCAGGCAGGTAAACACCCTCCATACCCTCCTGCACTTATCTCCAGTACACACACACACACACACATGCAGGTTTCTTTCACACACTCAGTAAGGTGATTTGTTATTATGTGCATTGTATGACGATGAGGCCATAAGACTGTGGCAAACTCTTTTTCACGTATAAATTATCTACATATATGCGGTGTTCATTTTTAATGTTTGTCTTCGGGTTTTATCACAGAGTTGCGAAACATATTTTAGGGTATAAGATCCTTTTAAAAAAACTGAGTGAGTTTGTTTCTTATGTTGAACATAGAAGATATATTGAAGGGTGTTTGGCGCCCATTGACTTCTGTTGTGGGGAAAGAAATACTGTGGAAGTCAATAGGGCCTGTTTAATTACAATCATTCCTCAAATTATCTTAGTTTTTGTTCTACATAAGTTTGGAGTAACTCCAAAAGCACTTTTCTCTCATGTATGCTGTCTGATGAAACCGGAAGCATGATGATTTTGCTACACTAACCATATTTTACCCAATGTATTCGTAGTGAAACTTTACAAACGGTAATCAACACACCATGATTACTAAACTTTTCCTATAATAAAAGCATGGTTAATGGCCCTGTTATGGATTCTAAAATCTGAAAGTGCACCGTGGATAAAGTTATTGTCTCTCAAAAGAAAGTCGCTAGGTAACTCTGTACACAAAGCAGCACTGCACTCACAAACTTCTTTATCAGGTGTTGCATGCACGATGACATGAACAACCATAAGACCGGTCCACCAATCACCACAGATTAGCATCACACAAAGGAGGGATTTGGAAAAATGAATCATTGAGTGAATCATTTGAGAGTCATTGTGCATGTAAAGTACAAATAAAGGCATAGTATAAGACAATGAAGTTGTTAGGAACTCGCAAAACCAAAATATGAAACTTTCATAACCCATAATAGGGGCACTTTAAGGGTAGACATACTGGATGCCAAAACAATGCCAGTGCTAGCATCTAAAAACTAAAGTTTCACTCTAAAACTTTTTGTTTTGTCACATTAATAGCTTGTTTGTGCTAATTTATCATGCCAGCCCAAGGTTTTTGTAAAAATACAGATGATGTAGCACAATAGTAGTTAACCACAACATATCAAGATAAATGGCATGGGGTTGTTGCTGCTTTACTTACTGCAAGACGTTATTAAAGCATGGTGGGTGGGTAGCTATTTTGTTTGAATTTATTTTTTTTTTTTCAAAATCCATTTCTTGCAAAAGCTATTTATGCAGGCCGAGACAAGGTCAAACGCTATAGATCCATAAATACAAAGTGATGTATTCATTTTGTCTCCAAACCCTTCCTTGTGAATATAAATGCAGTGGCGACGGACATCAATGCAGAAAACGTTTGCCGTTGTGTTTGAGATGTATGGCACATGTTTCATGAATACATTACACAGAGCACTTGATGCTTCGTCTGATTTTCATACATATTCCTGATGTTTGCATTTCAGCACAAACTCAATATCACAGGGGGGAGAGGAAATAGTTCACGCTGCGTTTTGTTTTTGTAGTGCTCTTCTTCATTAGAGTCAAATGTGGGTATTATCAGAGGTGATCATATTAGCTTAATTGAAGAAGAGTTTCATAACTGCAGTGGCATATAATCAGGACCTTATTGTCTGGCAGGGGTTTTAACTGTGCCATGCTGGATCACCCAAACCCATAAAAAGCATGATTAAGCACAGCAGAAGCCAAAGGAAGCAAGTAAGTGTGTGTGTGTGTGTGTGTGTGTGTGTGTTTGTCTATGAAGAGAAAATATAAACATCATTTTCTCAGGTGGTTTCAGTCATTCTACTTATCCATCTATATATCCTTCAATCCCCCATCCATTCATACATTTCTCAACCAATTATTCAATCTATCTGTCTATTCTTATATCCATCCATCCATATGTCAATCAGTCTTTCTTTCCATCCATCCATCTGTCTGTCCGTCCATTTATCCACTCATCCATACTATTAATTCATCCACTTTGTCCAACCATCTTTACATCTATTTACTTGTTATTCTTCCTGTCTTATATCCATCCATTTGTCCTTTTTTTTCTATGGATTTTCTTCAGTTATGTACCCATCTATCTGTTTGCTCATCCATCCATTCATCCCTCTATCCATTCACTTATCTGTTCATCCATCCATCCACATTTTGTTCCTCCATCCATCCATCCATCCATCCATCCATCCATTTATCCATCTGTCAAAGTATCTGTTCGTTCATCCTTCTATCCACTTATCTGTTTGTTTACCCATCCATCCACCCACCTAGAAGTTTGTTCAACCATCCATCCATCCGTCTATCCAACAAAACATCCACTTATCAGTTTGTTTATCCATCCATCCATCAGTCCATCCATTTATCAGTTTGTTCATCCATCTATCTATCCATCCATCCATCCATCCATCCATTTATCAGTTTGTTCATCCATCCATCCATCCATCCATCCATCCTGTTATCCATCCACTTATCAGTTTGTTCATCCATTCATCCATCTATCCACTTATCAGGTGTTCATCAATCCATCCGTCCATCCATTTGCCCAGCCGTCCATGAATCCATTTATCAGTTTTTTCCTCCATCCATCCATACATCCATTTATCAGTTTGTTTATCCATTCATGCACTTATCAGTTTGTTCATCAATCCATCAATCCATCCATTTATTAGTTTGTTCATCCATCCATCCGTCCATCCATCCATTTATCCATCTGTCAAAGTATCTGTTGATTCATCCTTCTATCCACCTATCTGTTTATTTACCCATCCATTCACCCACCTAGATATTTGTTCATCCATCCATCCGTCCACCCATCTAGCCAACAAAACATCCACTTATCAGTTTATTCATCCATCCATCTATCTATCCATCTTGCCATCCATCCATTTATCAGTTTGTTTATCCATCCATCCATTTATCAGTCTGTTTATCCATCCATTTATCAGTTTGTTCATCCATCCATCCACTTATCAGTTTGTTCATCCATTCATCCATCCATCCACTTATCAGGTGTTCATCAATCCATCTGTCCATTCATTTGCCCAGCCGTCCATGAATCCACTTATCAGTTTGTTCATCCATCCCTCCATCCATTTATCAGTTTGTTTATCCATCCATCCATTCATCCACTTATCAGTTTGTTCATCAATCCATCCATCCATTTATTAGTTTGTCCATCCATCCATCCATCCATCCTGCCATCCATCCATCCATTTATCAGTTTGTTTATCATCCATCCATCCTGCTATCCATCCATTTATCAGTTTGTTTATCCATCCATCCATCCATTTATCATTTTGTTCATCAATCCATCCATTTATCAGTTTGTTCATCAATCCATCCATCCTGCTATCCATCCATTTATCAGTTTTTCATCCATCCATCCATTTATCAGTTTGTTCATCCATCCATCCATCCATTTATCAGTTTGTTTATCTTGCCATCCATCCATTTATCAGTTTGTTCATCCATCCATCCATCCATCCTGCTATCCATCCACTTATCAGTTTGTTCATCCATCCATCCATCCATCCATTCATCCATTTATTAGTTTGTTTATCCATCCATCCATCCATCCATTTATTAGTTTGTTTATCCATCCATCCATCCATCCATCCATCCATTTATTAGTTTGTTCATCCATCCATTCAACCACTTATCAGTTTGTTCATCCATCCATTCGACCACTTATCAGTTTGTTCATCCATCCATCCAGCCAGCCAGCCATTCATCTGTCCATCATACTGCAAGTATCATGGTAACCGATACATTTTTCATCTGATTGATTGATCGTTTACGAAATGTGTTTAAACAGCTTGTGTTGGTGTTATACTGCTGCAGACGTGCTACTGAAATTACTCATAAAATAACATGAATGATGTTTTGCTATGAATCAGAATGAATTTGACACATATATACATAATATGGTAGATTTACAGTAATTGATCATACAATATATTCACATGTAAGGAGATTTTGGCAAACGAAAACAACACAAAGAAAAACATAATTTACATTCATAAAAAATATGGGAAAGTAATTTGTGCTGCAAAGTGTATTGTTTTTAAATTACTCTGTAGGGGGAATTTATAGAAGATATTTGGGAGATTAATATGCTGTGGGATTTTATAGGTCTATAAAGAGTCAGCATTTTTAGCTGAAGATACTCCAATTCTTTTGAGAATAAATCATGATATTGGCTCTTTTCCAAACCCTAGTACATTGTCTTCTTGTCTACACAGGCAACTACTTTCTAAGGCAACATCTTAAACAGAACATCAAGTGACTGATTTAGAGTAACTCTATTACAGTTTTTCTCTTGGCAATTGTTCATAACAGGATTTAATTTCTCATTAATTTCACCAAATTGCAAATGTCTAAGTACATCTTTGCAAATGATTAAGTACAGATAGCCTATATTTAGCACAATTTCCAAGTGAATAGATCTTGTTGATCTAAACTGATTGCTTATTCTCAGTCTAATGGTTGTTCTCTCCAAAATGTGTCAGCGTCATTTCATTGTATAAGTCATTACATTGTATAAGTCATTACATGCACAATAGTCTGTTAAATTGTCAAAATTACCATAATACCATGAATACCATACTGTAGGTGAATCCTTGGAACATTTGATTACAATTTATTACAGCAATTGACAGTCAGGTGAAACTAGAACTTGACTAAGGAAGGAGAATTTTCACACATCTCAGATGACCAATCAAACAGTATGTTTAGTTACCCGACAGGTGCTGGTAACTCATTCTGTGAGGAAAACATAAGGTATACAGTACGAATGAAGTGTCCATTTAATTCTACATCTAGGATTGGACGACAACCTTGCATGGGTGGCAGAGGACAACTTCTCAATATTTTACTACCCATCCAAGGATGGTCATGGTGTTCCTACCACCTTCCCACCTCCTTTCCTCAATCCTATTGAGGAGTTTTTCTCCGCTTGGAGGTGGAGAGTGTATGAGCATCGGGCTCAAGATCAGAGGTCCCTGCTCTATGCAATGGACGCTGCATGTGAAAATACAACAGGAGATTATTGTAAGGGATGGTTGCGACATTCATGCCGTTTCACGCCGCATTGCAAGGGAGAACATACACTGTGATGTGGATGAGAATCTGTGGCCACACAGACTGCAGCGTGTGGATGGTCAGATTTATTTTTTTCAGTTTTATACACTGTAACTTTAAAAACTGTAAGAGCAGTCCACACAAACAGATGCACAGAAGGGTCATAGCTCTTATAGTTCATTGCATTAGAGTTTTACGTTAGCTAATGATAAAGAGCACCCTATTCCAACCCTTCCATATGTGTTGTTTGTCGTAGCTGTCAAATCTCATTCACGCATTCATGTTTGAAAATGGGTTTGTCAAGATACGCAACACCTGGTTTGATATTAATAACATCAAAATTGCTTCATTCTCATAGTTCTCCTAACCAAATATAAGCTATCTAGGAAAGAAGCTCATTAGGTTTTGGAACAGAGTTATTGTCTCTCAGTGTTCCAGAAAATTCTATTATGTTCAAATGCTTTTTTTTGCCAGATGTCATTGTCCTTTCCCATATGCTGTACATGCAGGGTTTAGCCAAAGGGAAGGTGACAGTCTTTCCCCCACCATGTGCAAAAATCACTGTAACTGGATATTCGGCACCACTGAATGGCTTTAATGGAACCCCCTAAAAGATTCCTATTAAAACCTGTACTATGGCCAGAAATGATTTGTCTGTGGGTGAAATTGGATTAGTTGAACTGTAAAGCTTCAACGTCGTGCTTGAGACTCTATCTCTCCGGCCGTTCACCATTAAACAGAGAGGGAGAAAAGACGAAAAAAACTTCAATTGCATTGGTGGAAATGGTCATGGCGGACACCTTTAGTGGGATCCAATTAATTTTTATGTGGAGTAGGCAGTCTGCAGTGGGTAGGGGTTTGGAGTTTGGTTTCTTTGAGTATAGCTGATATAGTATAAACTGTGATTTGATGATATTTTTATAAATGTACTAGTGTTTTTTGGTTTGATAGTGGTCCTGCCTACAAGTGCACCAGTATCTTTTTGAAAATATTACAGAAAGTAATTGCAGCTCTGTCTGCGCTTTCAACATTCAAGCATTTCATGCTAAAAGAGTTGTTAGAGAAAAGACTGGAGGGTGAGAGAAGAAAGAAATGAGTAATACAAAAAAGCAAATATGAACATGTAGTGGGTTTCATTTGAACATTGGGAGGCATGTTTCTCCCCAGTGCCTCAACTTCAAATAACACTTAAAAAAGAGGTAACCTAACGGATAAGTTTTAGCCAACCTTAAACAATACATTCATGTATGTACGTACAGTAAATCAGTGGTGTGCAGTGTTCTGAAATTATATATATTTTTTTAATCAAATGTAAATTCTTATCCCAGTCACATCTTCTTGGTTAAACAATACTAACACATCAGAAAAAGGGAGAAAAACAAAGCAGAGGTCTTTACATGGGCGAAACAAAACACAAGACTAGACTTAAATGCTCGGCCAAGACTGTAACACACACAACCCTTTACATACACATGATAACGAGATGATGAGGGAGGAGGAGCTACTGACAAACAAGGGGGCGGAGACACAAGGGAACAAATACTTTCAACACAAAAGTCCACAACTGGCTAGACAGGGGAACACAGGCAGTCCGGGCTGGAGTGCTCGCTGATGGATTATATTATAATTTTACTGGCTGGTGTGTGTGTGTGCATTAGAGTGCGGATCGGGCCTCATTTTAGTGTCCGCGTCCGACAGAGCAGTAACCGAACCCAACCCGAGCCCGAAAGGCATTAAGATATTTATGTCCGAGCCCGATCCCAGCCCGATCAAATTTTTTCTCATACTAATGACACATGCACTTTTTTGGTTTGGAAAGCCCGCTTTTATTAAGCAACTGTAGGAAGGCGTTCGGAAATGTCAACAGATGAGAGCATCAGCGCACACGGGGCAAAAAGCACCGTTATTACACAGGCGCACCCGAGTATCTTTTCTAAATATCTGTCCGAACCCGGTCCGGCCCGTTGGGTATCCATCCTCTAGTGTGCATGTGCATGTTTACGTGATTTAAGAGGACAAAACATGGGTATGACATAGGTATTACAATATGAAGGTGATTTATGAGGACATTTTCAGTGTCCCCATAATTCAAAAGGCAATTTTAATCTAGAAATGCACACAGTTTCCTGTGATGGGTAGGTTTAGGGTAGGTGTAGGGCAATAGCACACACAGTTTGTACAGTATAAAAACCATTACGCATATGGTCTCCATACAGGTATGTGTGTGTGTGTGTGTGTGTGTGGCTGTGTTTTCGAAGCTGTCAGCCACTATTAATGCTTGACCCTTACTATTTGTGAGTTTCCAGAAATCCTATAGCAGTCAATGCCTATTTTATCCAACTGAATTTTCTTTGTTCATTTAAAAAGACATGATTTGTGGAGACATTGCACTGCCTTTTCTGAACGTGAGCCTTCGTATGTAGGTTGCCGTTGTTGACAGAATATGAAGTATAAGATTCAACGGCACTTCCTCACACAGCAGAAAGACAGCTCTCGGCACCATTCCCTCCACTTTACACACATGCGTTTACCTTGCATTAGTATTTATATAAACACTGTCTCCAAATCTTTATCTAGCACTCCCAGTAAGCTGCCGAGGTGGTACAGTTTTCTGAGAGCACAGTCTTCGCCCGTAGCAAGAAGCTGAGCACCAGAAGGAGGCAAATATGTGAATTATTCATCTTTGCGTTTTTATTATTTATGATTTTTGTATAAACTTGTATCATGCAGTACATTTTTTGTGATGTTTCAGACTTTGGAGGAAGATTTTGCTGTTTATCATCATTCGGGCAGTGAGGGGATGGGACCGTTTCATGTTTTGAACTGAACAGACTTGTAAACCTACCTGTGAAACAAGTGCATTTGTTTACTGTCTTAGCAATTCAAACCATTTTCAAACCAATCTGAAAACTCGGATGCGGAAGATAACATTCTGTTTGAGTCTCAATGAAACTCTCAGGCTCTGTTCCAAACTAGCAACCTTGCCATCATGCTGTCTAATTTTATTCTGATCTTAATGGAAGAGAATAACTCTGCTGTACATTCATCCTCCCATCTGTTACAAACATATGCTTTTTATCATGAGAAGTGCATAATATTGGACATTTATAATCCATTTCAGTAAAGTTTGGTGCTAGCATGTTGCTAAGCTAACAACATGAGATATAACAAACACATAGCAGAAATTCAAAATCCTTAACATGTTACAAATAAATTACTGAAGCATATGCTCAATTTTGCCATTAACATGATTTACACAGTTAGTTGATTTTAGTAGTTTATTGTTGCCAAGTACACAGTTTCTTGTGGAACTGGACTACTTTTGATTGTTGCTGCAGATTGTTTCTTAGTCTGTTGAACAGTAATCAAATGACAGTCCAAATTTTTTGGTAACATTTCAACTACACCATCTTAAATTAGCTTGAATTGTAAGATGCTGCTTTCAGTTAGTACTAGAAAATCTCATAAAGCAAAATAATTTTGAGTACATGTCTCTGGACCTCCATCAGTGTGGCATTTCATGACTTTTCATTATCCTATGAGAATTGATCCTAAATGTAGTACCAGGTGAACTACCAACCTATGTACAGTTTAAGTGCTAACATGTACCTTTTAGGTACCAAAATGGACCCTTTAGGTAAAAACATGTACCTTTTGAAAAGATTCCACCCCAGTGACAGCTTTTGTACCCTTTATTTCTGAGCATGTATGGCTTTTTTGAAGTTTTAAACTTGCTTGGTAGCTCACCTGGTACTGCACTTCTAAATACATGATAAAATGTTGCCAGATTCATGTTCACCAGTTTAAAAAAAAGTTGTTTACACAGTTGTTTATTTTGATGTTTGATTATATGATGTTTTTGCTGAGGTCAGATCGGCCCTAAACAGATGCAGCTGTGCTATAATTGTTACCAGTCATATTTCTGAGAAGTGCATGTCTGCTTTGTGATAAAACAGAGGCATCCAGATTCAGTAATAACTGCTGGGTTTTAATGAGATCAGAGGAACGCATTATAAGAATTCGAAGAAAAGTAAAGACACACATGAAAACACATAAAAAAGTAAGACGTATTTTTTTATATATATATATATTCTAAGGTAATTACATTTTTTATTTGATTATAAAGCACAAAGAGGAACCAAATAGAGGGTCTCATTATATGTACACTGGGTGCCTATATGTATAATTGACTCATATTTGCATAATCATCCCCCAGCATTTGTTGTCTCCATATGTTGAAGAATGTATAATTGAAGATACTGAAAAGCTTTTTTTCTAGAAGGGTCTGAAGCTTAGATTGCAGTGGGGTTCAGTGATGTTTCTTCCCTCGACCCCCCTCCCATCTTCTCCACTCATCTCTTCTCCTCCCATCATCTCACAAGAGGATATGACTGCAGGGCTGGCGGCCTTTTGCTCTAATTGGTGACTCTATTAACTGAAAGAGAGAGAAAATGACAACGTATAAATGGAAGAGACAATGAAGTCTTTGTTTATTATAGCATACAAACACTCGCTGCATGCATGCACCTTCCCTTTGATTTTAATATTAGTTTCTTCCGAGCATCTGCGGAGCTCCCGCAGGTCAAAAAAGACATTCAAGCTCGTACATACTAATAATTCCCTCAGACGCTCAGACAGGGTTGTGCTCGTAAAGCTTAGTGATGCAAATACATAAGAGAACCCTGTGTAGCATCACCTCTAGAGTGAAAGAGGTCAAGTATTCGATTATTTCATCCATTTGGGGATGTCATTTCCTTAATATCTGACCTTTCTGTCATGGCTTTAAATCGTTTATATTAGTAGTTTTTAACCTTTTTGACTGCAAAGCTGCAATTGTCAAGAACAATAGTTAAAGGCCTAGTTGTTTATATGAGTAGTCAAATATGTTTATGTATGATATATATATATATATATATATATTATAAAGATGCAATAAATTGAAAAATGTATGCTCATAATGTATGTATAAATATTAGTGTTCCTAAATTTTATGACCTCATATATTTTAGACTGTCAGAATCCTGGTTGGCGAGGTAACCAAGACCTGCCCATGAGACCGTTTGACAACATGTCAAGCAACCAGCAGAGGTGTCAAAAGTACACACATTCTTTACTTAAGTAAAAGTATAGATACCTGTGTTTAGAAAGACTCTGGTAAAAGTTGAAGTATTTACTCAAATTTTTACTCAAGTTAAAGTAAAAAGTACAGGCTCTAACACATACTTAAAGTATAAAAGTAACCTTGCGAAGAACAAAACCACCATTTTAGGGAAAAGTTTATTGGACTCCATGTTCAAGTGCAAGCAGAACAAAATTAAATGACATGAA
>JAUMHQ010000051.1:10632984-10644726 GCA_032361165.1 Enteromius paludinosus | reverse complement strand
CTGTCTGTCTTTCAGTGTGTCTGTCTTCCTGTCCTTCTGTCCTTCTATCTGCCTATCCGTCCATCCATCATCTATCTGTTTGTCTGTCTATCTATCCATACTCCCATCTATCCTGTTCTGCTTCTGTTCTATTGCTTGTTCAGCTCATATCCGTAATGAAGCTATCTACCTGTCCATCCATCCATCTATCCATCCATCATCTGTCTGTCTTTCAGTGTGTCTGTCTTCCTGTCCTTCTGTCCTTCTATCTGCCTATCCGTCCATCCATCATCTATCTCTGTTTGTCTGTCTACCTATCCATACTCCCATCTATCCTGTTCTGCTGCTGTTCTATTGCTTGTTCAGCTCATATCCGTAATGAAGCTGTCATAGCTAATATGAAAAAAACAGTCCCCGTAGGGTATTCTACCTTTCATTACAGCCATTCATATTTAGTCCATTACCTGCAGATCACACACAGTGACCATTCCCTTCCATTCAACAGCCTCAGTTCTGATTATAAGCATCTTCCTGTCTTCTTCTGGGGCGTGAATATATCCAGAGCACCAAATGCCTTTTGAATCAATAATTAGTTTATGGTGGAACAGACCCGTGGTATTTAAAAAGTCCATTAAGCATGAAGTCATACAACCCCCAGCAGACACTGCCGCTGTTGCTGTAGATTTCCACACATGTCCTCTAGATACACCAAAAACACGAGAGTAGCTGCAATACTTTTACTAACACTCTCCACCACCCCAGAGGTCAGAGGAACCGGCCCCAGACATAGCGTAGGAACAAAAAAAAAAAACGAGACACTGCTTGTCAGTAATGAGAGAGTTGAGGGTCATACTGCTCTCTGCCCCTCATTCAAACAAGATCTTAATGAGTCATAAAAAACTTACCGCCCACCACTGGCAGCGACCTGCCCAGACTTCCACATTATCCAGACCATTTGAGAGGGATTCTCCATTTGTTACTATAATTGGCTCATTCTTTTTCCCGAGCCTCTGGCCAATTACTCCACAGACACAAGTTCAATGCACCTACATGCTCTGTATTCGCTTTTCCTGTTTTAGTGGTGCCAGTATTTTCATAATTATGCAACCTTTGTCTTTATTATTTGTTTGTGTGTTGAGAAAGAACATGATAGTATTTATTAAGCATTTGGAAACTGATTTCCTATTTTTTACAGCCATATTTTCTTCCGATAACCAAGATGCAGAATTAATGCTCAATATTTTCTTTATTATATGTTTACAATAAAATATGTTTTATCTTTCACAATAGAAAACTATATTAGCCCATACACACACACATAATTGAGATCTACAGATTATGCATAATATCAGGAATATTGCTCAGAGCAAATGATCTTGAAATGTATAGTTAAAGGCAGTGGATTCGCTACACAAGTGGCTTTTTGATGGCTGTGCTTTAATGAAGATGAATTTAGAGACACAACTGCTGCTAGAAATAGTAAGATAAAACAAATGAGGAAAAAACATTGGTTGGTGGGCAACTAATTGTAGTAATATTGATCATACCGGCTTCCTTTGTATCAAAGAAGGGCAATTAACCAGTCCCTCATTATCCTCAATAATCATACACCTTCCTCACAGTTGATGAAGAGCATCGGTATTGTAGCTCATAGGAACCTTTTACCCATGATTCATTCCTCCAGCTATGTTAATTCTGAAATTAATTAGTTCTCGATCTCATTCATGACTTCTAATGCTGATTAGAGCTTAACCGAAACAGCCGACATGAGTTATGGACCTATATTGATCCTACTGAATAATTATCCTTAATAAATGATAGTCATATTAATTTTATCATTAAAACCAGAGAGGGTGCGATTCAAAGCTGTCAGAAAATAATTACTGCTGTTCTGTCACATCTGTCTTCGGTATTTGAGATCCGGAGCGTAGGCTGTTTGCTCAGAATGGATTTCCCATCCAAAACACTTTTTCAAATCGTGTTTTTGTCTGTTTTGCAGGTTGGTGATCAGATCATCGAAATAAATGGGGAGAGCACGAGGGATATGACTCACGCCCGGGCCATTGAGCTCATCAAATCGGGTGGCCGTAGAGTTCGCCTGCTGCTCAAGAGAGGCACAGGGCAGGTCCCTGAATATGGTAGGTCTACACAGGCTGTCTGAACACGTACCTTACTGCTCGCAAATGTCTACAGTATTAGCTCACTTAGTTTACAGGGTCTCAAGAGATGGAGTAACCATCCGTTTGTCTCATTACAAGACAGATCTTTGGAGGAGGTGATATTTTATTGGGTAATGTATAAAGAAATGTGTAATATAGCAGATTGGCAGAAGATGACTGCATACATTTAGAAATACGTTGTTAAATACGTTATTCACACCAGGAGGACAATATGTGCAGTTGACAGGTTTAATTTTATATTAATATTCTGCTTCTCAATGGGAATCTCTTGTAAATCATTTTAGTAAAAAGGTCACTCTCAGTAACAGTTTGTCTCAATTGCTTAAGCTCATTTTTTGGAACAGTCCTAAAGTGGTCATGTACTGCCTTTTTTACTGTTATGTAAGGTCCATTTATAATGTTATAGATTAGAAGACACATGTTTCATGTTAAACAGGATGTTTTTAAAAGCCATTGCTTAAAATAACGCTGCTTATTTAGGCTATGAGCCTGTAATTTAGACCTGTATACCATAGTAGACCTGTTTTCAAAGAAAGTTTGTAGCCTGAGCTAATAGCCTAATATTTTATTATCCAATAAAGTGTTTAATGATTTGAACGTAGCGTTCATTAATGGAGCCAAGCAATTGAGAAGAACCATTCTCTTTTACACTAATATTTAATAATTTTCCTGCTAACACAACACTTCTTTAACATGACTGTTACAGCATGCTCTTTGTATTAATGCACATATAGCTAGTCTAATTCTCACTTATGTTCTCGATTTTCCTCACTGAATCCTATCTCAGCACTGATCTTAATGCTGTCTTAGCCTGTGGCTACTGTTCTAACCCTAATGATTGGTCTAGGTTGTTACTTCGCCTCTTATAGGAATGGTACCTTCCAGTCTCTCCATGTGCATGAAAAGTGACAACCATGGCTCCCCCTATTTCTTCCTAATGGGCCCTCCTAAAGACACGGTTTGTAACAGAGTGCATGCGTTCTAACACCAGTCATCATTCTTTCTTGGGGTGCTGTGGTTTGGATTGGTTTTTTGATATTATTTATTTTATTTTGTTTATTTAATTTATATGCATATGAAATAGTTTTATACATTATAGCACATACACAGTAGTTGTTAACATGTATTAACACAACGTGAGGTCGTATTTATTTTTAACGCGCTAAAATAAAAAAATGTAATGTTGTGTGCAATGACCTCTAGTCTTACTTTTGGTATTCAGACATTATACACACAGTGTCTGTAACACGATCACAATAATCTTCATTCTGGCATCACAAGAGTTGTGAAAGAAGGGTCACAATGTATAGATTTCAGTGTGCATTTTTGAGCAATGACTTCAATCATTGAACTGATTCTTTGAAGCAAACATATCCACATATATGAATCAAATTTTCCACGTTTATTGGCATTTTAAATGATCTCTGCATTGGTTCTCTCACATTCAAGAGAAACAGCAGATCTACCCCTAGACGAACATATACTCTTAGCATTCTTATAACTGACTCTCCATTGTGATGAAGACTTAACTCCTATGAGCTCCTAACAGCCAGTGAAACAACCCTATGCGCACTTGCCTTTGAATTCTGCTCACACTTGGCCATCTCTTCTCACGCGTTTAGTATCCCACTGAGACCTCAATGGCGCCACAGAAACCTTGCTGAAATACAGTCATCATGGGATGGTTTTGTCAGCAACTCCGGTTTTATATTCCATACCTGTCTTCTATTTCACAGTGAAAACCCCTTTATGAGCTTGGATTCATCTTTTTCCTCTATAGGCCAGTGATTTTTGCTACACTTGGGCCGTATAAACAAGAGAAATTTACCCCAGTAGAGGAAGAAACAGCTAGTGCAGAGACACAATGATATGTAATTGTTTACACCTTCCACATTTCCCTGTATTTTAAGCTTAATGATAAAGAGATGCTGTTGTAAGTGTTTGTTTTCTTGTGTTAAAAAGAATTCCCAGCCAGTTTGCTTGTTAGCGCACGTTAAAATGGCCGCCTGGGTGCATATGTTCTCTGTAGGTTGGCAGAAAGCTGAGCAGTCCTCGTGGATCCTGTGATATATGAGGAGACAGGTAGGATTAGGGATGTGTAATGAGAATATTAAGGTTGGTGACCCTCTTTCAGTTTGGGTTGTGAGTGTGCTGGCAAAATATGCCATTGTGTATTGGGAGTCTGAGGAGAGGAAGTGCGGAGATGTCACTCCAAGACAAGCATCTTGGTGTGAAGTGATGTGCTTGTGTGCATGTGTGTGTGTGTGTGTATGTATGTGGAGGTTGGGTGGATAGGATAAGAAGCCCATGGGAGAACCTGATTATTCCACATCCAGTAGACACACATGCAACTAGCTCACTGGATGAAAACTGTCCCATTTCCTGTCAGAAATGGGGGTTGTTTTGGTATGCAAACAATATCAAATTTATGCACAGTTGGTAAAGGACCAAAGTATAGTACCATGGTATTGGAGTTACATGGTACTCCAACATACTCTAAATATACTTTGTGTAATTAAACATGGTACATTGAAGAAAAAGTGATGGTTATATCATGGTACTTTTTTTGTTAGTATGGTTTGTTTTTGTTTTTCTTGAGTTGTTTTTTGGGTTTCCCCAAACACGTTCAGTGCAAATTCCACCACTCAAACAATTCTAATGATTTTATTGGTCGTATAACTCAAAATGCTGATTGCTTGCACAACATCCGAACTATAGAATACTCAAGACGTGTATCTCGTATTGTTTTGAATGGGGGAAAACGCAACTCTCAGTATAGCCTCTCTGTCAACAAAGGTGTTGTTTCCCCATTCAAAGAGCGGCACTTGCATGCCCGAGAGGCATTTCAAAGATGGCCGCTGAGTGACATGACTTGCCTTAAAGCACAACTACTGTAAACCTACACTCATTTTAGCATTGGTATTTTGATAGACAACACTACTGTTTGTCACTGAACCCATTACCGTTTGAACTGAATCCATGAAGTTTAAATTTTTCATGAGAAAGGACTGCATGATTGAGTTAACGGATGAAATTAGCTTGCAGGTTAAGGTTTGCACAGAACTGTTTTGGGGACTGTGTGGTTCATGTTCGTTAGATAGTACAGTAATTCTTTGCCGGTGTTAGCTTTGGTTCCACTAATCTTACTCTAGTGTGTTTCCAGTTGTGCTTCTTTCTGTTTTGGTTTAAATGTTTGGTTGTAACTGTTCCATGTTTCCCCAGCAGATAGTCCCGCCCCCTGGGATGCTCACACTACAGCCTCCCCAAGTCTGTCGGAAGTAGCACCACCCATCGAGAGCTTATCTAATTCATCAGCTTCTTCTCATGTGAACCCACCTCATACATCGTCCTTGGAAGCAGCAGGTCCAGACTGTTCCCAGGGTCCTAAAGGCCCAGAGACTAGTGCTCTGGAGCAGGGCAGTGTGGGGAAGAGGTCAGCCCTGGCAGGTGGAGTTGGGGTTGGGACCAAGCTGAGGGAGGGTAGCAGGACCAACCGTCGCTCCAGTGGAGGGAAGAGTCAGCAACAATACCTTGATGAACTTGCGGGAGAGCCCAAATCCCACAAAGGCAGCCGGGCGAAGTGCAAGGAGCGCAGGAGGGAGCGGAGCAACACACCGTCTCGAAAGCGAGACTCGCCCACAACTTCTCCAAATGACACCAACATGAATGGGGGAAATGGATGCCTGGATGGTAGCAACAACCAACAAGGAGCTCTGGTGCCATTCAAAGCCCTGCCAAAGGAACCAGAGAAAGGGCAAATAAGCCAAGAGAGTTGTCCCAGCCACAACTCCAAGACCAGCAGCATTGCATCGTCAGGCAGGAAGGCCACAGTATCCCCAGGGCCCTGGAAGATCCCTGGTTCAGACAAGCTACCCAGTACCCTGCGCTCAGCCACCTCCACCATCAGCAGATAACATCTCATCACAATCTCAGACCCAAGTTTAGACCTTACTTTTGGCCAAATTTTGGACCAACCCTTGGCTGTGATCCGCCGTGTTTTGGGACTGGTTGAGCTTGGGCTCTTTTTGATTGCTTTTTTTTACAGGCTTGCTCTACTCGAAAGAGATCGGTTTTAACCTTGACTAGGTACCACCTTCCCACAATCCTCACTTAAGTACTTTCCATGCATTTCTAGACAGAGCATTTTTTATTTATATTTTATTCTAAGTTATTTTAACAGATACGACACCCACCACCTTAAAAACTGGAAGCATTCACTCCAAAAATGGAACCACGGTAGAATGAGTGATGCGTGTAGCGTGCAAAAAAAGATTCCCAGACTTGTTTGAACTTGGGGGGGGAAAGCACTCAAGACTCAGAGATGTACATGCATAGAGAACCACTTACTGAGTCTGAACCACCTCTGGTGGCTACAGCGATTTTTATACACTTTCATTAAAAAATGAAGAATTCTGAAGGAGTTGCCTGACATACAGTTTTTGTGTATTTGAAGAATGAATATGATTAAAAAGATCCTATATGAGCGGACACTCGACTATGAACTCTGCCTTAAAGACTGACCTGCAGATGTCTGTATAAGGGTCGGAAAAATCTATATAGAAATAGATATATTATATGACTACATATATGTGAGACATATTGTAAATATGGTCTTTACACACCATTGTGAGCCCATACTGGAGTACTGAGATCATACACAGTGTAAATTAGAAAAGTGTAATTTAGAATTCATTCCTACTCCACTTCAAGGTGTGTTCCCACTGACAGCGATGTAAACTTGAGTGGTTGCTAATAGGTGTTCCTACTGAACTTCTATACAGTTCAGGAAACAGATCACATGACCTTCACTGTCTACACTGACACCGGTAGTTGCAGCCTTCTAGTCAGACCATCAGCCTCTCACTGATGATTTATGACTACCAATTCCTGCAAATCGCTGTCAGTGTGAGTACCCAGTTTCTGAAGGAGCCAAAGGGCTTTGACCTTCTCTCAATCTATTCTACCTTTATGTGAGTATGTGAACAAAGCAATTTGAGTTCAGGATGGTTTCGATGAAATGGTTTGATTAGGGCAGAGTGCCTTATGCCAGGGGTGTCCAATCTTGCTCATGGAGGGCCACAGTCACGTAGAGCTTAGCTCCAGTACTAATTCTACACACCTGAACCAGCTAATCAAGGTCTTCAGGATTACTAGAAACATCCAAGCAAGTGTGTTGTGGCAGGTTGGGATAAACTCTACAGAACATTGGCCCTTCAGGAGCAGGAGTGGACATTCCTGCCTTATGCTGAACACGTGATGCTTTATTTGAGCTCTAAATCCTAGGCAATGACATCAAGACAAAGAAAAACGTAGGCTGCTATGAATTCGTCGGACTACTTGTTCCGTAGAAACTGTGCAAAAGTAATGCCAGATCTGAATGAGTATGTCGTTACATCCCTGTCTCTGAATGCTGATTGGTGTCTAGAGAGACCGGTTTATGTGCACAGTATAGATATACCAATATAAAATTCAAAGCTATTTTCGTACATAGAAATAGAGGTGAGAGTCTTCTAAAAGAAGTGCAGATATTATTAATGATATATTTGGCCGGAGTTCAAATGTTTGAGCACTTTGTCTTTAAGTAGACATGTATAGATATGAAATGCAGTACTGGAAAGAGTATATGCTGTGCATCCGTGATATTCACTGCATACATTAATTCTCAAAATCCTGCTATGAAACTATGTTTATTAGCATATTCCTATAAAAGGTTGCGTGTTGGTAAGTCTCTAGTTCACATGATTCATGTCAGGGCTTCAACACTCTACACAAGCACCATGCTTATTGTGAAAACATTGTGCTTTTTAGCTTGCTAATAGCAATTTATGGAAGTTCGTTGAAAGAGGTAATGTATGCTATTGCGTCATGCATTATTTAGTTTTTTTCTCAGAATGTCATTACCCTTTCTTGTGCTGCATTCAGATGTGTATACATAGACACAGTCTATCAGCCTCTACTAGCTAGTATGCTAAGATGTTAGCTTGCTAATCGAAGGCTATTCGAAGGTTGCAGCTTATGTCATTTCTTTGATATTTATTTGGTTATGCTTTGAAGTAAATGAGGTCCAAGTTGAAACTTTATGTTCAGATGTTAAACATCGGTGTGCCACACCCTTTACGAAAATTAACCACGATTTTGCAACCGATAAAACCTAAAAACATAGTTACTATAGTTAAACCATGGTAACCATGTGGTTTTGCTACGCTAACCATATAGTTTAACCATGATATTTTAGTCAAATTCTGGTTATTCAAATTGTAATCAGTTTACCACGCAGTACTACAATTTTACTATAGTAAAACCATGGTTAATTTTTGTAAGGAATGGGAAGGTGGCTAAAGGCCCATTCACACCAAGGATGATAATGATGATGATAACTATAAAGTTGTAATAATCATTTTAATTCTATTAGGGAAATCACTTTTTTTTCCAGCTGAAGAAACTGAATTAGCATTTAAAGCAGCAGATGACATAACAGCATTGTTCACTAAACACAATGTTTTTGTGCATTGATTTGGATGCTAACTTAGTTATCAATTTTAGTTATTGTTCTTGGCGTGAACAGGACTTCATACCTCTAGCTTGATTCTTTGCACCATTGAATTGAATGGATTGGGGAACATTGATGCGATTAATGTAACCAACTGGAATGTTAAACTGTAATGGAACAAACTTTTCGTTAACGTCTGGAATTATTAATCTGTGGGGGAACTTTTTTACGAGTTCAGTTGTCAGTAATAAATGCACCATTTCACTTGAAGGTGAAACAGGTGATTTCTGTGCAACTAGTAGCATCCAACTGTATTTTCGGGCTGACAAAACAATATGGTCCCAACCAATTGCATAATTTTACAATCAATTGTACATGATTTTATACTGAGTTTATAACCGATAGTGACACACTTCAAAGAAAAAAAACGACAACAAACAAGACCCCAGTGGAGCTTCATTGTGTATTAATCCTGCAATACTGTCAAAAATGTTGTACAATTATTCACATCTTTTATCATTTTCTTTTCACTTTAATTAATATATACATGTCAATTCGAAGTGAAAAGGACCCCAGACAAGACCTCATCCATTGTCATAATATTGTCTCTATTATATTCATCTCCCACAGAAATAAAGCGATGACGGGTTCCACTGACGCTCTTTGACAACTGTTGCTGATGACAAGGAGAGCCGACAATGATCTAGTCATTACAAGATAGTGCTAACATTTCCCTGATAAAGACAAATTAATTGAAGCAATCCAAAAATGAGTGTGCCTCTGTGGCTATTACATTCCGAGCGGTACATCCTTCGAAATCCCAGACAGACAATGACATTGTCAAAGCAAATGCATTTTTGTAGAGTACCAGCAAAGATTCTGTGTGCATTTGAATGAGTTAGATCACTACAAACGCTATGATTTGGAATAAATACAAAATACATTTTATGAGTAAGGAACAAGGCATCTTAATACCAGAAAAAATACTCTATGCAAGTACGCGAATGCCGAAACAAGTTTTAGTGCATTTCATTGTGCATCTATTTTTCACTAGTATATCGCTAACAAACCTCCGTACTCAAGGGGGCGACAGAGTTACCTTCAAATGTCTTTCCTTTTGTGTTGTAAAGGTGCAAATGTTTAGGGGGTAAAATGTATGTACTTCGATGGAAATCTACGCATTCCAAATTTAGCATGAGGGCAATAAAATAAGCCATTTTGACTCCAGGGTTACATGGAAGCCCGTTTCTGACACTGAATACATATTTTATTCTGCGTTTTTATTCTCAGAATTGTGAGATATAAACTCACAATTCCAAGTTAGAATTTTAAGATATAAAGTCTTATATCTGAGAAATTCTTTGGAATATTGCATATAATTGATATTATATAAGTCACAAATCTGAATTGTTTTTCTTGTGTACAGACGCAATATGGGAAAAAAGTCAGAATAGCGTTTTTTCATAATTAAAATAACACATTCAAATAACATAAGAATTTTCAATATCAAGCAGCAAAACTGTTTTGTACAGTCAAACATAGCTGAACACAGATGAGACCGGGAGCTTTAGCCATGTTAAAGACTTTTCAACGTTTTAGCTTCATTACAAAAGCTGGCCCTTGAACAGAAAACACTGATGCTAAATGATGCTTAAGAACACATCGGTATCATTCTGACACATTTTGCAACTCGACAACAAGAAAAAGGTGATTAATTTGCGTAGTTAGCAGCATTGGCGTTCATGTACTTGTTTAGGCTATGTTTCTGGCCTTGGGGTTTCTTTTTCTTTGTCACTTTTCTAGAGTAGCGAGTTTGTCTAGAGAGAGGATAATGTCGATGCTTTCACACTGCTTTTCCACCGAGTTTGCCAAATGCTGAAGAGATGTTACCATGATAAATAACAGGATTTAAAATGAGATGATTTATCGGTAAAGCCATGGAGGCAGCACAATGCCCAAAAGGTGCTCTGTATCACTGTGTAGAACTGAAAGAACAGCGTGGTTCATCCTGTACAGCTAAAAACTATAAATATGACACTATGTACTATGACCTAGTCACAAAAACTGTAAGTGAGCTATTTTTATGAAATGCAACTCAATGGATATATACTTACTTTTGCAGAGCTCTTGTTTACTGTATGATATTTACTGAAATACTGTCAAATAAAACCTTGACATGGTGTAAAGTATTCAAAGTAAAATGCAAGTGTTGTGTGAGTGTTTTACTTAATTGCCGGTCTACACCGATTTCCTCCTGCACGATTAACTGTGTGGCTATGCAACCCGTGGTTAAAGGGTCTGTCTCTGAAAGGAGATGCTGGGGAATAGTGACATAATTACACGTTTGTTGAAAGAAATGCAAAAAAAAAAACCTTCACATGCTGAACTTTGATCACTGTGCAAAATGCAGTTTTGTTTTGGGGTTTATGCCTATATCCACTTTATTTTTCCTGTAAATTGTATCCATCTCATCTGCTTCTATTTATTTTTAGCTTTCAAAAACAGCTTGTTTCTTGTTATTGTAAACTGATGTGTTACCATATTTTTTGAATGGATTATCCTAATTACAGTATGAGCGTGCATATATTAGTTTGGTGTTCAAATATTTTTACCGTTTACTGCATGTTGTTATCCTTCTGGTTATTCCTCTGCATCTGGCAATCAACCGGAAATCTATAAAAATAAGGTGGATAAGTGCAATTTATTTCTCTGACGGCAAACCAGAATATCAGCATTCATTGCTTCATCAATACCTCAATTCTTTTGCATTTTTGTATTTGTACTGTCACTTTGGATCAATTTAGTAGGGAAGTCTGTTTTCCCCACTAAATTTTTCTCAGATTTCAGACTTTTTTTTCACAGAAATCTCTAACCTAAACTTTAAACTGCGAGTTACAAATGCGAAATTGCGAGAAACAAACTCAAATTGTGCATTTATATCTCGAAATCAACTTTTTTCTGGGAAATTGTGAAGTTATACCTCAACTTTCTGACTTTATCAGATGCAAATTGCAAGTTATTAAAGGTGCCATAGAATGGAAAACTGAATTGACCTTGGCATGGTTGAATAATAACAGTTCAGTACATGGACAT